>MNCI01029380.1:83141-111433 GCA_015680685.1 Gnetum montanum
CCACTGACATTCCTATTTGGAGCCTTAGTTAAATTCTTTCCCTTAACATTTTTTGCAATTAATTTTATTTTGTTCATTTCCATCTTGACATCCATTCCATCGATGCCATAGTTGTCCCTTTTTATCTATCTTTCTTACTCCTTTTCTTTCTCCATTCTAACACTACCGAAGGTTCACTATTAGTCATGGGGTTACGGGGCTTGATTTTTTTGATTTTCTCCTAGCCCCAAAATTTTTGATTTTCTTCCTAACCCCTACACCTTCGGTAGTCATCAGTCACATATTCCCAGATCCATATCAGCCATACCACAACCTAGCCAATGAGTTTACACTGAAGAAAGGTATCAATTACATGATGATTCAATTAGCCTTGCTAATATATGATTGTGTTATGTGTGCAGATGGCGGACATGCAAACAACGGATTGGATCTGAAGCAAACACTTGGAGTGGAGCCGTGCTAGATGCAGCAATGTAAGGAGCAAGATTGATGGCGCGCTTATGGATGGACAACGAAGGCACAATCTTGGCATTAGCAGTAGCAACACTTCTTTCTCTCTCTCTTTATCAGTTACCAACTAAGGCCTGATGTCATTGTAATAAGGTGTTCACCCTTGTTGTCATGAACACCAGTTTTGTCAAGTCTTGTAATAATGATCCGTTCACATGTCATCCCATTAGTTCCATTCCCCTCAATAATTCCATACCTACATGATATTATTGTAAGGAACTCGAGGACAAGTTTTCATTCAGTCATGGGGGTATGATGAGACGCGATATCGCATGCACCGCGATGTCGCGGCCATCGTGATATCGTAGTGCGCCACCAAATCTATAAATAAGAGGTAGCACTCCCCTCATTTCTCATCCTAGGCTAGAAGTAGCGAAGCTCTAGCAGTTTAGTCACTCCAGAGATAGAATATTTTCCATGTGCTTGCAGTAGGAGTCCCCAAGTGAACAGTTCTTTATTCGAGCAGCTTTGTACCTAAACGCAAGTTGTGTACGGCAATAAAGACGAGCTTTGTGGATAAACCTTGTAGTGCATGGAATAGGTGTATTACATGTTATTTCTTACCTGTCATTTATTACATGCATTAGCGCAGCATGAGTACGACTTGGTTACGAGCATTGACAAATGTGTACGGCTAACCAAGGAATCAGCTACTCATCGTGATTAGATTCTCTCACCCTTATCTCCTAGAATGCGGGATGAGTACGACTTGATTACGAGCATCTACGGATGTGTACGGCTAGTCAAGGAATCGGCTGCTCATCATGCTTAGGCTAGATAGGTGCCTCAATAGTACCACTTCGAGCACGTACATTACGTGTGGTGATCCCAGTAATGATTAGCGTTTGGTAGCCACAGTTGCATAGTTCAGGGTGTGTACGGTAAGTGGGAATGGATGCTGACACTAGTTAATTTAGACTTCGGGCCTTAGTTAGAGTTAGTTAGTTTCTCAACCCTTCACCCTTTAGCATAGGAGATAAAACCATAAAAGACCAAAAAAATCATATACCTTGGACTTACTTAACTATACACCATGACAACAAGTAAGTCTGGGAAGACAACAAATGATTAACCCCAAGTGTTCCATGGGGCGTTTAGGCATTTAGTCTGCAGAGTTTGACCAGATCACACGTGCTACGCTCGTTTCGTATGGTTGAGTGTAGGGGTACCTCGCCACTCATCAGAAGTGTATTCAATAGCTTGTGTTTTAAATCAAAAGTATCATTTCATGGTGGTTTGGGCCTTCATCCTTGATGTATAGAGGAATCTTACAACATAACTAGCATAACCTTATTTCCACTTCTTAAGCAAAATATTCTTTGAAGATATGTTGAATTCTCATTCTCTTAATCTTTGATGCATCAACCTAAAATCCCACTAAATTTTTAGTCTTGTTGCATTGGGTAACTACGTAGGTAGTTATTTTTAATTTCATTCTCTAATTATGTCACTATCCTTTTCCAGATTTTTGTTATGTTAGATTCAAAGTTAACTATGCTTTAATCTTTGTGAGAATAGTTGAAAACCAATATGCTCTCATGTGATCTTTTTTATCTTTGTTTCAAATTTAATCTATTAAAAATATTATTATAAAATCATGTATTGTTTATTTTTGTATTATATGTAGTTATATTGCATCTTTTCTTTATAAATTTTATAGGAATTAAACACTTGTTTACTTTACAGTAACTTAATTATTGTATTCATTTTACAAAATTTAGGTATTTGATATTTTAATATATTTGAATTATTAATTTAAATATATTTAAATATAATTTAATAATTTTTTATATTAAAATATTTTCATATGTTATATAGGTGATAGAAATGAGTTTAAAAAGAAAACAATCAACATTAGATATGTATGATTAGAATATAAATAAGAGAAAAATAGAAACAAATTCTAAGGAAAAAGATGAAAATAAGTAGCATAGTTCTATTTATAATGAAATCTTTAAAGAGTCTCCTTCAAATGAAAGTAAAAAAATTTTAACTTCAAATGAAAGAAATGAATAGATTATGGAAACTTAATAAATATACAAATTTATATGAATTTTCAAGTTAGGTATCTCAAATATCAATGGTTAACATGTGTAAATGTTGAAGAGGGAATTGCTATGAAATGTATATTTTGTAAAACCTTGGAAAAAAGGACCATGGGGTAAAGGAAAGGATTCTATAATTATATAACATGATTCTTTAGTTTCGCATGAAAAATCCAAAGTCCATAGATAAGCTCACAAAAGATACCATGAAATAAAGAATAATCAAGTTCAATAAATGCCATAACATGTTAAGAAATCTAAAAAGGTTGGAAAAAAGAAGAAATTACTACAATAAAGTTAGCATATTTTATGTGTAAAGAAGATTTATCATTGGATAAATATAAGAAGATATGTCAACTTCTTATACATATGAATATACCTCATATGTCAAAAAGTAACAACTATTCTTCTTATATTAATAGAAAGACAACAAATCAATTTATTTATTCATTCTCAAAATATCTTGAAGAAGAACAAAACAAAAATCTTCAATGCAGTCCATTCTATTCTTTAATGATTGATGAAAGCATAGATTGTGCTTTAGAAAAATATTTAATTATTTATGTTATATATTTAAAATCGAATGGATATGGTTCTTCAATATTAGAATTTTGTAAACTTTTATGGATACCTAATTGAAGAGGGAAAACCATGTTTAAATTGGTTGAGGAATGGATAGCTTCAATGGGCTTATCTTTTTAAAATTTAATAGTTGTGTCCATTAATGTTGCATGTTTAATGACGGGACATGAAAACGGTTTCATTTTTTTGTGTGAGAAAAAAATGTCCTTGTTTAATTTCTATTCATCATATGGCTCATAGAGAATCACTAGCAATAGCAGATGCATCAAAAAAACATTCCAGAATTACCATTTGTTGAGAAGGTTGCAAATTTAGTATATTAATGGTTTCAACAATTTTCAAAGAGGCCCTATGAATTATTAGAATTATAAAGAATCACACAACTAGATATATTAGATGTTTTACAAATTCATTCAATAAGATGATTATCAAAAGAAGAAGTAATTATTAGATTAGTTAAGCTTATGCCAACTCTTCTAAATTTATAGAAATCCAAAGGAAGGCTATATAGAATTATCAGAATTTATTCATTTCAATTTTGTTTACATATTCCTGCAAGTACTTTATCAAAATTAAATAAGTTAAACATGATGCTTCAAGAAGAACATTGATGAGTCATGGAGTAGCATTTTGTAAGTCCATTGTAAGCCTTGGACTCAAGAAGTGTTTCACACATCCTATGTTTGTACTTCTAGCATGTTTGGTTAAGGTTTGTACTTCCTGAGCATGCATTCTTACATCGTATGTCATACTTATAAGTTGTGTACATGTTGTAAGCTTCTTAGGATGTTTTCAACTTTGTTTAGACATCTAAGGTTGTTTCGACATGTTCCATGGTGTTCTAGCTTTCACCTAGACCTATCAACTTGGAGTGTGATAAGGGGATGCACTAACTACCCTATACTAATGCACCACCTATCTCAGCACATGGGCATTGACACACCCCATGCCAAGCTTAATTTGGTCCACTTCATTTGTGGTATAACCTGGGTTGGCCTAGAGTGTGTTAATAGGCCTCTGTTGATGCTTAGACACTAGTGAACCTTCACTATTACTTTGTGAAACCTATAAATGCTCAAGATGAACTCTCACACATAACTTTGACAACTTTACCATTTTTTGAGCTTCTGATATCCAATTCATGTGAAGAGCTCCTCCTCCCTTAGGTAAGTTGTTTTTATTCCTATTTGTGTGTGTTTTGAGTTATCTCTTTTATAAGTATGGCTAAACTCTATCAGAGTGCTACCTTGCTTATGTAGCTTAAAACCATTTGGTTGATGCAGAGTCTAGTGTTTGCTCAACAAATAAAGCTATGGTTTTCCCTTTCTTCTATATTGTTGATGCCTTAAAACATAAAACATTAAAAATATTTATTTCACTTTTGTTACATTAAGTTACGATAATTCATCCTTATCTAAGGAGGTCACAACTGTATGCCATGGCATTGAGCTATCGAGACTATGCTTGGGAGCCATTTATTACTTTCCGTGTGTGGTATTGCATTTATCCCATAAGGGATTACAATACATGTGAGTGATTGTAAGCATTGTGTATATCCCCATGATGGATTGCAATGCATGTGTATTTATTATTTTTTATTGTTATATTTATAAAATATGTAAAAATTATAAAATATAAAATTATAATATTCTCTTAATTCCCCACCATAACGATAGGGGCTCTCTATTGTATGATATGTATTATAATGTCTTTTATGTTTATTGAACACAACAACATACGTGAGTGTTTTTGGAAATCCACTTAATATTGTTTTTGAAGCTTACGACTAGATTACACCACATTCCATATGATATAATCCCATTCATCACAAGTGATAAATCCCCTATTAAATGTCTTGATATAACTACTCTTAGTTTTAGATTAGAAATGACAATTAAGGCTTTGAAAATATCATTTTTGGAATATGATCATTTTGCTATTGATAAATCTTATCTTTTAAAGTTTTTGATTGATTCTAAGGATAGATATGTTTTCAATGAAATAAATGAAAACATAATTAATAAACATGAGTTGCTATATTATGAATTTATAATCAATGATATAAAGTTTTATTGAATGATTAAGAAAAGCATGAGGTAGTTTTAAAAAGGTGATTTTCAAAGTTGTAAGGATATGACTATTCATTCTGTTGCTTCTATTGTTGAGGCTTTAAATAATAGATTTTGAGATCTTGCTTTGTTTAACTCAACAAAATTATGCAATCCATCATGATATTCAAATAGTAAGAAAAAGCATGAAAGAAAAGCAAATAAATGGTTAGATAAGCATTTAAGATATGTACAACCTTTACAGGAAGAAAATGATGAAGTTTTTAATGTTTATTGATGTAAAGGAGAATTACCAACATTTGTTCATGCACTATATGGAGCATGTGGAGATTTTGGAATGACTAACACATGAAAAAAGTTTAAAAATAATAAAATTTGACATTCAAATTTTCCTTACATTACAAAATTATGGCAAATTATTTTGACTATTCTAACTACTACTATTGATTGTAAAGGATGATTTTCAAAACAAAATTTCAAAAAAGATATTAAGCATTCAAATTCTTGATGCTCTCATGAGCACATCACTAATTAGACTAGAAATATCTTTGGTTGACTAGAGAGAAACACACAAACTTTGAAAACATGATAAAAAGAGAAAAAACATTGATCTCTAAGCTATTGTAAGAAAACATATTAGTGCTTATGGGACCCATATTTTTCCCTTCTTGTTCATCACGTTTAGCATTTGACAATGTTCCTTAGGTTCCTAGGTTTCTCAACATTTCTTTGATGGTGTTCAACATTAATTCAAATGTCAAATGGTGCCCCAGAGGTATGACATGGCAACTTGGTCAAAATTAAAAGATATTGGCTAAGTATGAATGATGTTGACATTGACGTTAGCATCATCACTTTGAGGACCTTCACCAAATCATCATCCACCTTTTCCAATGTTTTCAACATCATCTTTTAGGTTCTCAGGTACTTTGACTTTATCCCAATAGTGTTCAACATTAGTTCAAGGATTAAATGGGACCTTGAGAGCTCAAAACTCTAACTTGGTCAAAATCACAAAAAATTGTCTAAGTATGGGTGATGCTAATGTTGGCATCAACATCAGCATCATCACTCATTGATCTTGCTAAATTGTATCATTAACTTTTACAATTGACTTGTTGCAATCTCATCTCCAAGCCTTCCGAGCTCCTTGAAAACTTTGATGTTAAGTTGAAGGTGAAATGAGACCTTGGGAGCTTAAAATTACAAAGTGAAGAAAGTGCTGAAAATCTTACTAAGCATTGCAATGTCGGTATTTTCAGCACATGAAAAATGACATTTCTCATACCTTAAGTTAGCATTTAACATCATCCTTTGGCCTCATAAGCTCTTCGGCATGTGCACGTCTTACAACATATGAAACATATCAACAACAAATCTTGTAAAACTCAAGATTGGAGAACGAAAAACAGAAGCAAGAAAACTTTTATTACACACAAGCTTTTTACAGAGCCTTAGGGATGCTTCGATAGGAATGCTTAGAAAGTGCGCTACATTGCTCTTTTGGTGTCTCCATTTGATGCCTCTAAGGTTTACATCTTACTCCTTTTTATAGGAGAGAAAACACTTCTCAAGACTTCTAGGAATAAGAAAGAACAGATTTTTTTTTTTTATTTGATACAGTAAAATGACTCTTCAAAAAAGTAAAAGTTAGAGGGGGCCTCCCAAGGGAGGCACTAAGGCATGTTATGAGCCGAGTCATCATTATGACCAAGAGAATCTCCACTTTGTAAACTATCAGAAGAAGTTGAATACCATTTTTGATCTACTTGCCAGTCTACTAGATTGACAAGATGTTCATACCCATCATTTTGTTGACCTCTGGCAACTCTGGGATCCAAGTTGGATAGTTTTAATGTTTGTGTTATGAGCCCTTGTTGGTGACAATTCTCTTGAATATCACACATTCTAGTAAAAGGCATATCCCCATGGAGCTTCCCAATCAATCCTTCTTGAAATACAGGTACTTAAATAATAGAGTGGTGCATGACCTTAGTTGATGAAATTCTAGCCATGGGATTACTAATTGCCATAGTAAAGAAAATCACCTCTTTGATTGGATAATTGATGATAAAGGCTTCTTGGGTAATTTGGAGGTATATACCTAGGAGAGTGACCATATTTGACCCACCATGACCAGAAGGCATGGTTTTGAGGATTTGGTGTAGCTATGGGATTTAATTCAGTCATATATATGTGACAAGGATCAGGTTATCTTAATGGCCAATCCATAAAGAAAGGTTCAAACAGTTCGTTGAATTCCATGAGTTGGATTTCTACAAAGGTGGAAAGATGGAGATAAGGAGGTAAGTCAGCATTATTTAGAGACAACCATTCTTGTGGGTGTCTTCTTTCATTAAAAGTTGTTAAAAGGGTTTGGGCAACTATACAATAAGGGCTGAATGCTCTAGAGGTTTCTATGAAATTCAGCCAGTGCATAGAATTCTGGAGTTGAACTTGGTGTTTCTTTAGAACAAGCATGTATGTTTCATTGGTTCGGCAACTTCTAATCCTCCTAAAATACCGAAGAGTCCAACTCTTTACTTCAAACAAACCTATAAACATATTTACAAACTCAAGCAAAGATTAGTACTCAAGAGAGATGAAACTCTCTTGTTAGAAAACCTGCTAAACTATTAGTCTCACCGCTAATATATTGTGTTTTAAAACTAAAATTAGCAAGAAATAAAGATCTTATTAAATAGGTATGTGAAACCTTATTAAGGTTTTTAACTTGCAGATATTAGTCAAACTGCTTTAAGTCACTTCTTATAATGAATTCTTTTTCTTGTAGGAAAAATCTAAATGTCTCTATTCCTTTGACTATGGCTAGTAGTTCTTTGTGTGTACAGTGATAGTTCTTTTGATTTTTTGAGAACTTATCAAAAATGTACCTGCAAATATAGATTACTCCATCTTTATCTTCTTTTAAGACTACTCCCCAAAATTCATCAGATGTGTTAGTTTCTAGTATTAATGTTCCATCTGTAGGTAGTCGTAGTTGAGGTAGATTTTTATAGTGTTCTTTAATCTTTCATATTGTGTTTATATGTTTATTAGTCCAAGTTACAAATTTATTACTAAGTTGTTCATTTAGTAATTTTCGTTCTTTGGCTAGATCTTTGTAGAAGCCAGACACATAGTTAATACATCCTAAAAAATGTTGTAATTGTTTCTTTTCTGTTAATTCATTAGGGAACTTAGAAATTGCTTCAAGAACATGAGGTTGGAGTGTAAATTTTCCATGCATAATTTCTAACACAAGATATTCAATCTTTTCTTGTGCTATTTGCATTTTCGTTGATGAGAGTACTAATCCATTTTTATCTATTAACTAGAAAAATTATTCAAGATGCCTTAAATGTTGAGTAACATCTTTACTAATTACTAAAATATCATCAATATATACTATAATGAATGGAAAAGAGGAGAATATTTTATCCATTTTTTGTTGAAAGATGGAAGGAGCTATTTTGACTCTGAAGGGCAAAACAGTCCATTCATACAAACCACCTAGAATGGTAAAAGGAGTTTTCCACTGATCCTCAGGGTACACTTGAATCTACTAAAAACCTGATTTTAAATCTAATTTGGGGTAAATGTGTGTGTTTGGTAGTTTTTGAAATAAATCGTCTTTACTAGGAATTGGATGTTGCACAGATTTTATTAAGTCATTTAGAGGCTTATAATTAACAACTAATCTTTTCTTACCTCTAATTTGTTCGGTCTTTTTATTTACATAAAAGATGGCACAGGAAAACATGCTTGTGCTAGGCTAAATTAATTCTTCTTGTAAAAGTTGATTTATTTCAATTTCACATTCCCTTTTTAATTCAGGTGACATTCCTATGTTGTGTGCTTTGGTTTTGATTTTAATATTGTCTTTTAGGTTAATATGGCACCAGTGTTGCTTTTTCCACTGAAAAGCTGTTGGATCATCAGATGTCACTATTAACAGTTTTTCTTTTATTTTCTCAAATTACTCCTCTTTCTTACTTACTTGGTTAACTATCCATTGAGTACTACCTATTTTTGAAGGAACTATAGTTTCAAACCTTATTTTATTTTGTGATAAATGTAAATATTGGAAGTTCTTTAAAAGTATAGCAATACTCGTTATGATATAGGGTTCAAATTGGCTAAGATTATCTATACCGATTAAAAGATCATAAGATGGACGATCTAATTGGAATACTTTAAAGAAAATGATGGATTTATCTGGAGCTAGAATAGGAATATCTCCTTCAAATTCTATCGAATGTTTTTGCATGTTGAAAGCAATGTGCATTGTTCATCTTGGTTTCCATAAAAATGAAGGTAAAATACCAGGTCTTACTAACGATATCTCTACTCCACTATCTAGTAAAGCATCTACTAGAAATGGTTTAAACGATGGTAACTTAATCAAGAATGTACACATTGGAACAATAGCTTTTTGTATTTTGTTTTCATTTATTATATTTATAAGTAAGGTAATTTTACTAGTTTCCTCTTGATACTGAAGTCTTTGTTCACTATCCTCTTCTAAGATTAACTCTTGAATTTCTTTAGATGCCCATTCCATAAATATTTTTAATTGTTAGATCCTATGTTTTCTCCACATGGATCTTGTTAACTTAGATTGGAGCTGTCTAGGTTCTTTTTCTAAAGAATGTTCAAAAGGGATATCTTCTTCTTCTAAAAGTTTTTATAATTCTTCTATATCTTCTTTAATTGAACCATATGGTTGAGCATGTAGAAAAACTTGTCTTTCTTTTAAATATCTTTTATGTAACTTTAGTTCTCTTTTCTTTTCTTCTAGTTGTTTCTCCACAGCCATATATTTATAAATGTTTTCTATAGGTGTTTTTTGTAATTTACTTTTTAAGAAACTAACCTGATTTTCAATTTCTATGTAGTTTGGGTCTTCTTTAGGCTGGTGGGATATTTTTAAAGGATTTTTGTCTTTTTGATGGTGACTATGGTGACATTCTGTTCCACTCTGAATATCTTTGTGTAAGGTTTTGAGTGAACAAAGGGAGTGATTATACGTTGTCAACTTGAAGTTCTACTTGTTCAGATCGCTAAATAGCGTTAGTCATGCAGCAAGGACCAACAGATAGAGGCAAAGTAAATCATGTAGTAGAGAGGTAGTTCCAGCAGTATACTTTTGCATCAATGGCAAACACCCACACTCTCTCAAGTTACTCTTCCTCTAACTCTTATATTCAGCATCTAGCATTATTTTGTCAAAATTTGAATGGCTCCACTCCATTACTTGTCCCCAAACATTCTAAAATTTACACATCATAGAGTCTTTCTTTTCTCAAAACCTACAAAGAATTATTTCTGTCTGAATGCAACCTTGAAATCTCTTACATTGGACTACATCCTATTGCCTTAACATTTTTTTCACCAAAGGAGGTTGCACAATGGATTAAAAAGGGTTACAAGTATGTCCACATAGCTAAACTTTCAATACACATACATCCTCACTTTAACTATAGGCTAGAAAATCCCTACTAGATTACTCTTATAAATAAAAGGTTTAAAAATTTTAGGGATGCTATAATTACACAGGCTAAAGGCAAATTAGCAACTGATGCTCTTGTGGTTACGATTCCAAATTTTACCTTATCTCTCCATGCCCCAAACTTATATAAAAGCTTAATGTTTATAGCTTACATTCCAGTCGATGTGGAAGAAAAAAATATTTATGCAACTATAGGAACTCACTTATGTTTGAAGCTATTTGATTCAACAAGTATTAGAACTTTATTGCCCTTAGGAAAATAAGCTTTACAAGTTGGTTGTATGAACATTGAATATGGGGTCAGTATTAATATAGAAGAACTTCCAATTCACACCTAGTATCTTGACTTGAAAAATCTCCAGGATAAATATTATGAATACCTTAAACCTTATTGAACTCATTCAAAAAGAAAGTACCAAGTCCAGTTATAGCCTCCAAGATTTACAAATCATGATCTCTTTCAAGTTTGTTCACCCTCCTGTTCAATCTTAGCACCTTTACTTGGTGTTAGTTCACAACCTTGTAAAGACCTATCCTGATTAGATATTATTGAAAAACAAAAAATAGCAGCAAATCTAGCAAAAATCTTTTAGGAATTAGGCATCAAAACACTAATAGAAATAATCATAGGAGAAATTCCTACTTTACCTAAACAGAAAGGAAAAGCTAAAATAGAAGAATGTAGTCCTTTTAATAATGATTTTGATTCTAAGGAAGTATCTTCATCTTATCCTTCTTGAAAACATTTACAAGTAGAAAAAATATATTATCAATATCATTGCAAAGACTATGATGCTTTGCTTAAAATAAATACCAACAAAGTAGATGTAGAAGTAGAAAAATTGATAAAGAAGATTATAACTCCTGAAGACAAATCTAGACCAAAACATAAACCATTGATTAAAGAAACAAAAAACACTAGAGAATATATTGATAAACAAAAGTTTATCAAAGGACAAAAAGAGCCAGCAAACATTATTAAACTGCAAAATTAGGCTAATATACATATAAACCAACTAGTAGGAGAAAGTCAAAAACATACACCTAGTTTAGCATTTATAGAAAATGAGGTAAAACAAATAAGACAAGTTTGGATTCCTAAACAAGCAAAATCAAATTCTTTTTGGATTAAAGGAACTGATGATATTCCTTTTACTAAATCTCTGCCACACATAGGTAAATCCCATACAGTGAGGTACAAGAGAAAATAAAAGGAATTAGCTAAGAAAAAAAGGAAAAGGTTTAGCTATCAATGCTAATACAACTAGAGATGCAAATTCTGACTCCTCTTCAACTATCCAAGAGTCTAAAGCCTCTTATGATACAAAAGAAGAGTTGCTAATAAAGAACATTACAACAGGATACCGAGAAGATCCCATTGATTTTTCAGAAATTCAAATTAAAAAATTCGGTGATAAACATCCAACATTTAGTATGGATTAGAAAGATTTAAAAGGTCATCAAGATACCATAGATGCTATCCAACAATATCTAGATGTTCAAATTTATTTAGAAAAGAAAGAATTAAAATTGGTTATCTTTAATGCCACATATAACTTCAAAGGCAATCTATGAAGATGGTGGAATCACATTCCTCCAAGTATTAAAAGAAAATTGACTTTTGCACCAACGATTGTATTTTTAAATGTAATCATTAACGAATTCATTGGTAATAAGGCTAATCTTGATCATGTTTATTGTGATAGATTCTTTAAATCTAGGCTATCCAAAATTCAGGATTTACATATGTTTTTTGATGAAATTCAACAATTGTACTACTTCAATAAATTGACACATGAAATAGGTGCTAAAGAGCATTTATTAGGATGTTTACCACAGCCTTTCTACAATAAGTATCATGCAAAATTAAAAAGAAAAATTTAAATTTAGAAGAAATGAGTTTTGGTGCTATACAACAATTTATTACAGATGTAAATAGAGGACTTTGTTATGATTAGGAAGCCCAAAACTTAGTTAGAGATCTAAGATATAAATTAGGTAAAAGTCTTTATTTAGAACTCTGTCCAGAAGAAAAACATAAAAACTTACAAAAAGATTGTGCTTCTTGTTTTCATAAAAATAGGTCTACTAAACCTAGAAAATCATATAAACCATGAAATCAACAATGGAAAAGAAGGTATAACCCGTGACCATCCAAAATTTTTTGAGGACTATTCAAACGACATTCTCAGAAATTACCATTGAAAGATGTTAAATGCTTTCTATGCACTAAACCCCACTTCTCAAACCAATGTCCTCAAAAGAATCAACACCCAAAAAAGGTGAATTTCCTTTAGAAATACAATGTATTAGAACAATATTTTGACTATATCTCAAATGAACATGTTCCCTTTAAACATGGAGACATTCTTCTTAAAGCCTCTAATGAATATTCTAATGAGTCCTCTACTTGTTTTCCCAATGGGGGAGAGGCAAATGAATCACCTTATTCTTCTCATTCGTCTAATTTTGATGTTTGTTATTTTTCAAGCATTAAATGGAGCATTGGAAGGCTCAGATCAATGCTTGGAAAAATTTGGAAAAGTTTTTCTAAGTATTGGTGATGTTGATGTGGACATCAGCATTAGTGTTAGTGTCCACTTCAATGAGTCCTGCACATACTCAACTCATTAGGTCAAGATTTTCAAGGATGACATTCAAGATAACTCCTAGTAAACTTCACTTAGCTTCAAGTTCAAAATTGGCAACCTAGCTTAAATATCACATTAAAATCCATATTCCAAGGTTAGTTTCTTGATATTTAGAGAGCTCATTTTTGAATTTCAAGAGATCATAAGCACATGTAGTAGACCTCTTAACATCACAAGCATGCTTCACAACCACACTTGCACCTCCAAGGCTAGTACTAGTGTTCCTCCAATGTCACTTGGCTAGCATCAACATTGGTTCTTAGAAATATAATTTTTCAAGTTCTAGTGTCATCTTCCATAGGAAAAATTGTTTAGGGTCCAACATTAGCACTAGGATATTTAGTCAAAACAACCCCATTTTGACCTCAAACTAATTCTAGGTTGTCCTTGTAGCTTTCTCATCCACATTGCTACCTTCTAAAGCTTCAAATCCATCATCTAATATTTGAGCTTCTATTATTAGTTTTATTATACTTGTGTTTTCTTACAAACACTTGTAGTTTGACCCTCCTTAGAGGTAAACACTTCATTGTTTGAGAAATAAAGCATTTCTTTGCTTGGGAATGGAAATTAGACCCTTCCCCCACATCCTATATCCTAGTATTTCATTATTTTGTACTCTTTTGTTAATGCTTTCCATATCATGAGTCATGAATTTGCTGGCTATGATATCATAGCCATGACATCGTAGTTGTGATATCACAGTCGACACGATATCGCATACGCGATATCACAGTCTGCCTTAATTTCTATAAATAAGAGGCAACTTTCCTTGTTCTAGTAGTTAGTTCTTAGTTCCTTACCCAAACTCTTGCAATTTTTCCTTCTTAGAGTTAGAATTATTTCTCAGTGTATGCCCACAGTGTGGTGATTGTAATTCTACGACATCCTTATTTGAGTGTGACATACTTGGACATGCACATAACCGAAAATAAAGATCGAGATTACTACATCATTGTAGCATTCACTTAGTTTAATTATTTAATTTTTATTGTTATTTATTGCTTTCGTAGTTAACATCTCTTTACCCTAAACTCCTATTAAACATGAAATGAGCATGACTTGATCACGAGCATTTAAGTGTGACTCTTTGGCAACCCAGTAGCGTACCTAGGATCTACGCTTGGTAATCCCAGTGGTAGTCGTACACGAAGTCCAAGATGTGTACAGATGATTGAGGAACAAATACTCATCGCACTTAGGCTAGCTTAGATTCTCTCTCACCCTCTCTCTCTTAGCTTAGTTAATATTATTTTCCATCATACTCAGGAGTAGTACTAGTGTAGAAACATATCATACATCTCACTCTAGACTAAACCATACATGAAAAAGCTAATACTTGTCCAGGTGGGAAGACAGTGAACTACGACCTACGAGTAACTGTCTAGATACCACAACTAGCCCGTCTACGGAGTTTGACCTGATCGTGCATGAAACGCTCGTATTCGTATGGTTGAGTGTAGGGGTACCTCGCCACTCATCATTGGCGCTGTTGTCGAGGTCAGTGCTAGTTATCTAGATTAGTTATATCATACAAGGTCACTGTAGCAAAAGAAGAAGGAGAAATGGCTAGATGGGAGAGTGTTGAAAAACATCAACGGGATTAGAATCTCAACTTAACAAAGATCAATGATCATAAAAAGAAGAAATCAACCTATAAAAAGGAGAAAGAACCATCTTTGCCAATACAACAATCACTAGAAGAAGTCAAGGCAAATATCAATAAGATGTTGGAATGGACATATAAAAAGTGTGGAGAATATATTGATATCATTGGAGATAGAGTTTTGACAACCTGAGAAGTAGAAAAAAGTATCATTGGACAATCGGAAAGAAGGGATAAGGGAAATAAGAGCTCAACTGCCAATCACACGTATGAATGCAATATTTTCCTGTACGATCACCCCAAGGGCCAATGCCCAATCTTGTTACATTTATATGAGCATTGGGGAAGCACATTACATCTAGAGTTCATATAGAGATACTATGTTTGATCACAGTAGCAACAATCCTAGTCGTGGAGGAAGCCACCCCTAAACTAGAGACACCCTTCATATCATCTGAATCCAAATGCTTATCTAGTCCAATACCTTGTTTCTCCAACTAGGCTAACATACTCTATCTCACCGCATTATCATTCTCCTCAATACTATCAGCCCATGTCCTTAACACAACCACCACCTTGTGCATCTTACACTTCTCCTAATTTTCAACATTCTCATCCTTTCCCTCCTTCTACATCGCCACCAACTATTCCTAAGGTGTCTGCACCACAGGAACAACCTCCAAACATTACTTATGCTACTATTGCCAATAGCAGTGAGAGACCTCAACAACCTCGAAGGCATCCCTTCTTTAGAAATGATCCTAGGAAGGGACAACACAATTTCAAGGCCATTGCATCCTCCAACTCCACACAAGTCCAACCCTATGGTGCACCCTTATCTTCAAACCTTATGCCTCTTGTTACTTCATTAGGGCCACCAATTAACACTCCAATAATCATACGGCCCAATGAACCTAGGCATGGAAAGCAACATCCCGATCCTTGCATACCATCTTACAGTCACAAATATCATAGTGGGTCAACTCCTTACTAGGGAACCACATCTTATAAATTACCCCACTATGCTTACTATAATCAAGTGTGTGAACCCCAATGGGGTCAGTATGACCAAGTTCCAACATTTCCAACATGCAAGGATCCTCATCCTTCAACTATTAATCCTCACCATGTTCAAATGTTAGTTATGGGGGATACCTCCCATTCTAATAACAAGCAGGATTAATAACTACTTTTCATTTTCTTTAATTTTACAAATTTTTGTTTTACAGTTTTTTCATTTTTCAAATTTCTCATTTTGTCTTTTTGTCTTTTTACAAGTAATCTCGTCTACGAATAAAACACTCATGTGGATTGTTGGTTGAGGTGTGCTCTACATTATCAAGTTTGAAACGATCAATTATTTGGACAGTGAGCTCACTACACCCACTCATCCACTCTACAAATAAGAGGTTTTGTTCGAGGGTACAGTGATATTTTTGACATCTTTAAAACTTAAAACTAATTTTGTGTTCATTGTACCTGGAATGAAGAAGGATGGACCAAGAGGGAATGATTAGGGTGTGACATCAAGGGGACTTGTGGATTCTCAATGGTGATGTCTATAGGAGTTATCATGCAACATGGTTATACTAAGATCTTTGTAGATCTAATGAAAAATGGAAGTAAGAGTAATCAAAAGGGCACTCAAAAATCCAATGCTATTCTAGGGGGTCCCATTGGAAAGACATGCACCCATGCCTGAAGGTTGGTGGCTTCTATAGATTCAACAATCGAAAAAAAAGAGAAGAAAGAGAAAGAAGAAAAGAAAAAGAAGAGAAAAGTGCCACAAAGAAAAAATCACTCCTTCCTTGAATAAAATGCTAAGTGATCGTATGCCTTGCTGTTTTGGTACTCTCATAGTCACTCATCATGGGATGAAACAATGCAGTGTCATTGATTAGAGGAATGGACTTGGTCCTAATCTTGAAACGACGGGTTAATGACACGCTAATCATGCTTTTCATGCAGGATTCATTATGCCCTAGGTCGGTTACCTCATGTCCCAATCTCTACGATCCCTTCTATACTCCGTCTCATCTCGTTATTTGTGTAATTGTTGCTCGTGTCTTGTATAGCGTAGAATTATTACCTCATCTCGATGATATTTACATGTGTGTGTTTTGTGGAACCAATGCAGATTACATTTAACCCCTTGAGTGCCCACGGACACTTTTAAGTGTGGTTATGCAAGGGCATTAAAGGTTGGAACCTGCTTTGGGGAGGACCCACTTGCATAATTTTTGTAATTTGAACTCATGACCCATCTTCCACACACCATTTATTACCCTTAGCATATTGCTAACAATTTTCTTTCCCTTATGACTATCCCTCAGATTCAACGTTCCTATGAACCATCACATAGCCTTTTTCTCTACCATCTGAGGTCCTTATTGATAAATTCCACATCATCATAATTTTTGTGCCTTTAGAACTAGTTGAATTACCCTGGAACCCTTTAACAATCATCCAAATATCTTTAGTTTACATCATTTAATTTCAAAGAAATATTAAAAATTCAGTACATTCTCTAAGTGCCCTAACTTTGATGAAAATATATATACGTGACCCCCCTGTGCTAATCAACATCATTTGCAACTGTTCATGCAGGGGAAGTTTTTCAAATTGCTCTCTACGACTCGCGATTACGCATCCCTTGCTTTCATATCTATAACTCGCTCGTTGGTACTCCGATTTTCATTCCGTTTGAACCTACTTGAACCCGGAGTGTTCAGCTTAGTCATGGGGGAGGGGCATATGCTAAATAGTGCATAAATTTTTTGAAATTCATCATCACCCAAAGGACATCTTTAAGGGTAATTAGTTGTAAAATTAAGAATAAAATGTGTCAAAAAAAATTTCATCCCCTTAGCTATACCAGAAAATTAAATTTCGAAACCACCTAAGTAGAGAGGACTCAACATTATAATCTTTCAGGGACATGTTCTTCCAATAATTAATATCACATGGAAATAAAGTAAATCTATTAAGGTAAGTAGTAAGGTATAACCTAACTTTGGTAACAACCTTACTAACGATTAATCCTGTGTAATTGCAGATGGCCTCAAAACACGAACAACAGGAAGGTCCTGCTCAAGGTGCAATCACACGACCTATGAGAGGTGAAGGATAAGTTCCTACTGAACAACATGCAAAGCAGGAGGAACAATCATTTAGTATCCACCAAGAAGACCCTGCTACTGTACAATCAAGGTAGGTAGAAGCAGGAGCTACTATAGCATCTAAACAAGGACGATATCTCACGTTGCCCAAGGATTATGTTCAGACCATCCATGAAAGGTTCATATTCACTGTAGTGATCATGGAATTAAACTTTGGACATTTAGGGATCATGGAATTTGCTCCAGAGGCCATTAGGGATCACCTCAAAGGATCCCCATTATGGCCTGACCTCTCTAAAAGCGGTGCCTGGTACTTAGGGGAAATGTATCAATTTTGGCACAATAAAGAAGAAGGCACCATGGTTAACAATTGTGGTATGACTGTTGATTTCTCTATTCAAGCCATTTTGAAAGTATTAAACCTTATGAATATAGGGCCAAAGGTTGTTCAGAACCAGCTAGACACTTTCAGAACTGAGCAAACTAATAAACTGTTAACAAAGAATAAAAAGGTGGTGGAAGAAAAAGAGAAGGCTGACTGGGATGCCTCTATGGCATAAGCGTAAACTTACATGCACGCCAAGGCACTCAAGGTGAGGAGAAACTCCAAGCCATACTTCAATGCCATCAAATCCCAAGACCTGGAGCATAAGAAAAGGGAAAGACACCCATGGAGGAGCCACCGCCACCAGGAACTACATGAGTTCCATCCAATTTTGTAATCATAGGATTTTCTTGTTCTGACTCCACACTGCGACATGAATCCATTCTAGTCAGTTAATAATCCCATACCTATCCACTATGTAATTAGTGGAGCTTGTTCTCACTTTAACTCAAGGACGAGTTTTCATTCAGTCATGGGGGTATGATGGATCATGAATTTGCTGGTTGTGATATTGCAGCTGTGATATCACAGCCGACGCGATATCGCGACCTGCCTCAATTTCTATAAATAAGAGGCGGCTTTCCTTGTTCTAGCAATTAGTTCTTAGTTCCTTACCCAAACTCTTGCAGTTTTTCCTTAGAGTTAGAATTATTTCTCAGTGTATGCCCGCAGTGTGGTGATTGCAATTGTACGACATCCTTATTTGAGTGTGACGTACTTGGACACGCACATGACCGAAAATAAAGATCAAGATTACTTCATCGTTGCAGCATTCACTTAGTTTAATTATTTAATTTTTATTGTTATTCATTGCTTTCGTAGTTAACATCTCTTTACCCTAAACTCCTATTAAACGTGAAATAAGCACAACTTGATCACGAGCATTTAAGTTTGACTCCTTGGCAACCCAGTAGCGTACCTAGGATCTACGCTTGGTAATCCCAGTGGTAGTCGTACACGAAGTCCAAGATGTGTACAGATGATTGAGGAACAAATACTCATCGCACTTAGGCTAGCTTAGATTCTCTCTCACCCTCTCTCTCTTAGCTTAGTTAATATTATTTTCCATCATACTCAGGAGTAGTACTAGTGTAGAAACATATCATACACCTCACTCTAGACTAAATCATATGTGACAAAGCTAATACTAGTCTAGGTGGGAAGACAGCGAACTACGACCTACGAGTAACTGTCTAGATACCACAACTAGCCCATCTGCGGAGTTTGACTGGATCGTGCGTGAAACGCTCGTATTCATATGGTTGAGTGTAGGGGTACCTCGCCACTCATCACCATACTTAGAATTCATTCACTGTAAGTATATTTCCATACTTAGAATATTTTTTGGCAATTTATACTTAATAATTTTCTTAGTAAATTACACTTAGCTATTTTTAGCTTTGAAAACCTACATTTTCTATCATGCTCTTATTGTCCCTAGTTTGTGTTTAATGAGTTTAAGTCCACATTCAATTAAAATTTTGTGTCCCATGATGCCATTATCATTGGCTCAAGTAAAGATTCTATCAAACAGAAGATCATTTATGGTTGTGTGCTAAGTATTTTGATAGTTAGTTTGTGGAGATGTCCCTATAGGGATATGAAGAAAATTTATATAGGAACATTGCTCATGAAGTTAATAAAGGAAGTGTTTTTATTTTGGTTAATAAAAATTAGACTAGAAAAGTTTAGAATTTTGGCTCTCATAACCTTGAAATAGTAATTTGAATTATTTGTCATAGTGAAAAAGGAGACTTTGAAATCTGTAAATATTTATGTTCCTTATAATTCAAATGATTAATTAGAGGTCTAGAAATATCTTCTTTCTCTACCTAAAGTTCCTTAGATTATTAGAGGTGATTTCAATATAGTTGAAAGTTAGTTAGAAAAACTTAATGGTGTTCCTCCATATGTCTTCTTAAGAAAAAGAAAATTGGTGTAATTTTAAAGAAAAATATTTCTTTTTTATGTTAGCTCTTTATTCCGGTATCATTCAAATGAAAAAAAATATACTTGGTATAATAATTAGTAAGAAAATAATAGAATTTTTATCAGTTTGATAGATTTTAGATCTCTAATGTTTCTTTTTAGAAGTCTACAAATAAAGTATAAGTGAACACAAATGCTACTTTGTCAAACCATTTTTCAATCAATAATTTTCTTTCCAAGATTAATTCTTCCTCCTTTTGAAAGCAAGAGCTTTTTTATATGAATGTTAATATGTTTACAAGGCCCATTAGGAAAAATATTTTGAATTTTTTATAAAATGTAGAAAAAAGCCCACTCATAATATTGGTTAGATTGATTAGTGGTAGCAAACTACTTGTAGAGTTAGAAATTATATAAGATGGTTTAGAAAGTAGTTTGCTAAGAAAAAGTATCAAGTTGAAGAAGAGCTTGCAGAATTTGTCAAAAAAATGGAAATTCTTTTAGATCAAAAACCCTTTGATTTTAAAACTCAAAAAACCTTAATTAAAGCTCATTATGCTAAACAATGTTGGGATGCTTTTGAAGCTAAAAATGATCTTACTAAAAGTTGCATGTCCTAGCTAAAAATTGAAGATGAACCTTCAAAGGAATTTCAAAATTTCTTAAATAAAAAGGTCAAGTACCTAAACTATAATCACTTAATATAAATGATTCCATTACTATAGATCTTGAGACTATTAATAGTATTTTAGCAAATCATTTTTCTTCTATTTTTTCTCTAAAAGTTTTACTAACAAAACCTTTGAGGCCTCTAGTATGCATATTCTTCATCTTATAATAGAAGCATATCAAAGCATTCTTGAAGTAGAAATTACAATGGAAGAAATCAAAGCTCTAGGATTTAATGATTTTCTAAGTAAAATTTTTAAAAAGCATTGAGACAATGTCGGAGATGATCTTTTTCATCTTTTTTAAGAAGTTGTTAAAAAAAAATTTCTTTGTAAAAATATTAGTAAATGTGTTATTCATATTCTTTCTAAGAATGGAGGTGTTGGAACTCAAAATAATTGAAACATAGATACACCCCAAGATTGATAGATGTTTATAACTCAATGCTACCTAGTAGAATTAAACTTATAACCTAGGGTTACAAGGCCAAGACTCATACCACTAGGGTAACACCTCATTGTTACATCTTCTTCCTAAAAATGATGTTTAATATATTGTTAATTGAAAGCCTTTTACTCCTCTTAACAACACTGATAAAACTTTAGCAAACTTCATGACTTGCTAGATTCAAAAAATTATAAAAAATATCATCAGACTTGAGCAAACAAGTTTTGTTAAAGGTAGAAATATCTTAAATAATGTTATTGCAACTTGTAAGGAAATGCAATGGGCTTCTAATATTTACTAGAACATTACATTTATTAAATTAGATTATGTTAAAGCTTACAACAGAATTGAATGAAATTTCATAGTTGCTTATCTCTATAATTTGGACTTGGTAACTATTTTACTTATCTTGTCCATACCCTACTCAATAATGCTAATTCTTAAGTTGCTATAAATTTTGGATTGAGTTCCTCCTTTTTTTCTTTAGTGGTTAGTTCATGAATGTTTACTTCTAGCTTCTTATCTTTTTATTATTGCTGTAAACTTTCTTTCACATAAGTTGCATAATGATCTACAAAGGAATATTATTAAGGGAATTTCAATTGATGAACAAGGTATGCAATTGCTTTACAAGCACTTTGTAGATAATTCTTTTTTATGATTACAAATTCTCTATAACATATCAATACTTTATTAGCCAGAGTAGAGGAATACTACATGTTATTTGGCTCTTTTCTTAATTAGCAAAAAATTGTTATTTATTATAATGAAAATATTCATGAGTGGTTTAGTCTTAAGCCTTAGAAAATGTTGAGAAAAGATTCTATCTTCAAAATTTTAGGAATCTCTTGTTTTAGCCCAATCTACATATTTTGTGAAATTATGTTATTGATAAAATTGAAAAGAAGCTTAATAAATGAAAAGAAAAAAGTAGATAATTAATGTTGTTGATAATAGTTTTAGTTATTAAGTAGATACTTCAATCTACTAATGTTTATTACTATAATTATTAGGTTTCTTAAAAAATTTCTTATGATAGAATTGATTATATTATCTATGAATTTCTTTAATTTGCTAAGCAACATAGAAAAAGAATTTTTTATAGTTGCTTGGGATATTTTCACTAGTAGCAATAAAGATGGAAAACTTGGCCTCATTAATTATTATAATCAAGGTATTTCTATCTAAGCAAAATGAATTGCAAAGTACATGGATAGAGATGATGTTTGGATGCTCCTTTTAAGAAATAGACTTATCCAAAGGAAAAGTTAAAATAATAATAGCTAGTGATGAGTGGTAGGTACCTCCTACACCCAACCATACAAATCATGAGTGTTCACGCATGATTCGATCGAATTCTGTGGATGGAACTAGTTATGACATCTAGATCATTATGCCTTAATCGTAGTTCATTGTTTTCCCATTTGGACTAGTGGTAGCTTTGTCTTGTATGGTTTAGTCCAAAGTAAGGCATATGATGGTTGATGTTATTTTGACTTTATGCTACTCCTAATGATAATAGAGAAATTAATTATTTAATCTAATTAACAACAAGAAGATAAATGTTAAACTAGCCTATAGGTGATGAGTGTCGGTTCCTAGCTTGCTATACACATCTTGAACCCACGTATCTACTACTGGGATTACCGAGTGCTATGCTACTGGGCAAACCAAGCAATAATGCTACTGGGATTACTAAGTGAATATGTTTTTATGCTTGAAACTGGTTTTGCTCATTTTGCCAATTCATTAATATGCATGGAAACATAAATATTAACTAAGTACATGGAATACAAATTACATTAAAAGTAAATTTAATCTAAGCCAAAGTGTTGCAATGAATAAGAATCAATCTCGATTTATTGTTATTCATGAAATGTGTCTAGGTACATTGCCACTCGAATAAGATGATGTACAACTAACTCAAATTCACACTACATGCGCTCATTGACTGTTCCCTAAGACTATGGAATAAAACTACAAAGGTTCAGCTACTCTATTGACAAAATAATTCTAAATACAATGTGAGAGCACACATATTTATAGGCAAAAATGTAGTATTTATAGGTTGATGAGTGGCGAGGTACCCCTACACTCAACCATACGAAACGAGCGTCGCACGCGCGATCCGGTTGAACTTTGCAGATGGACTAGTTGTGGCACCTAGACAATTATCCTTAGGTCGCAGTTCGCTGTCTTCCCACCTGGACTAGTATTGCATTTGTCACGTATGGTTTAGTCCAGATGAGGTGTATGATGTGTTTCCTAATCTATGCTACTCCTGGGGGCAGTGGAAAATAATATTTAACTAAGCTAAGCTAGGAGGAAAAGGGTAAGAAAATCTAATCTAGCCTAAGTGCGACGAGTAATCGATTCCTTGATCAACCGTACACATCTTGGACCTCATGCATGACTACCACTGGGACTACCAAGCGTAGATCCTAGGTACACCACTGGGATTACCAAGCACAGATCCCAAATACGCCACTGGATTACCAAGCGTAGATCCTAGCTGCACCACTGGGCCACTAAGCAGTCACACTTAAATGCTCGTAATCAAGTCGTACTCGTTCCGCGTTCTAGGAGTTTAAGAGCGAGAGAGAGAGAAAAGTAAATAACATTAAATAACTAAACAAACAAATAAATAACAAAGTGAATGCTGCAATGATAAACCAATCTCGATCTTTATTGCCGGTCATGTGCGTGTCCAAGTATGGCACACTCAAATAAAGACACCGTACAATTACATTCACCACACTGTGGGCAGACACGGGAAAAAATATAACTCTAGAGGGATCAAACTTCTAGAGCTTCGCTACTCTAAAATTGGGATCCCCAAACAAGGGAGAGCCACATCTTATTTATAGATATGGTGGTGGACTGCGATATCATGTACGCGATATCGTGGGGGATGTGATATCGCGGTGGATGCAATATCGCGTACGTGATATCGCGGCCTATGCGAATCGTGTCTCATCATACCCCCATGACTAAATAAAAACTTGTCCTCGAGTTACAAGGAGAATAAGCTTCATTGATTACACAGTGGATAGGTATGGGATTATTAACTGGAAAAAGAAATGAACTAATGTCGTAGTGTGGGAAGACACTACACAGAGAAAAAATACTACAACTACAAAAATGTGGAACTCATGTAGTTCTTGGTGGTGGTGGCTCCTCCATGGGTGCTTCCCTTTGTCACTTGCTCCAAGCTTGGAAGGTTGATGACGCTAAAGAATGGCCTGGAGCTTCTCCTATTCAGTATGAGGGTCCTGTGTCGTCCATGCTAATGTTTCGATGTTTGACGGAGTCGACACTTCTCACGAATAGGGTAGTTGCGGGAACATCTAATTGGCTTTGACATACCACGCCACGAACACCCGTCGTTCCTCTTCATAGGCTCTAGCTTTGTCTTTGTATTCGTGAAGCTCTGTTAGCCATCAAGCCAAGTTGGTTGCAACATCTTGTTATCCCTAGCAGCTTTCTTTTACCACCGCAAGTTCAGAATTTGCAACATCTAGTTTCTCAGCCAGCTTCTTGTGCTCTGCAAATTCTGCTTCATATTTGATGTGGGTGGAAGCTACCTGCTACTCAAGCTCTGACCTCAAGCGTCCTGCTGTTAACATGGCTAGGTTGGCATATCTAAGGTTTGCCAACTCCATGTATTCGGTCAAGTCTTGGATCTGCAGGTCCCAGTTCTTAATTTCCGCTTGGTGGGCGAAGGCGTAAGTGTCCAATATGGCCCTCTAATCAGTGTGCTAAGCACTGATGTTGTTGATTTGAGCCTTGGCCATATGGATCTCCTTCTCTAGGATTTGTTTGTACATCCCCACCTGATCACGGAAATGCTCCTTCAGCTTCCCGTGTCGTTTAGCCTCATTTTTCCATGCTCTTATCTCGATGGCTGATTTTTGACGAACAATGCATACCTCCTCCATTGAGAGGGTTCGATTTTCTCTAGCTAAATGGCTTACATCTCGGTTGACCCGAATGAACTGTTCTCGTAACTGATGAAAGTGTTCATTGAGAACATTCTTTTGTTTCTCCACAGAAGTCAACCGAAGGTTATCTGCAACCAACTGCTTATTCTCTTCTTCTAAGGCCTTGAGTGCCTTAAGATACACATGGGTTTGTGCTTGTGCTGCAAAGGCATTCCAAGTGGTCATCTCCTTTTCTTCTACCACCTTCTTATTTTTTGCAATTAGCTTTGTTAATTACTTGATTTTGAAATTTTCCAGTTGGTCTGCGGGAACAAATTGCAAAGGATCCCACTGTGTTGCTTGTAAGGCTACGAGCTGCTCTTGTAGTTTCTGCACTTCAGCTTCAGCATGCTCTGCCCTTACTTCGGATATGACCAACTTCCCCTTTGTGGAAATGAGGTTTGATTGAATTGTTGTTAGATCCTAGGGGATGTCAAACAGAGACGTCAAAACTTGTCCTGTTTGAAGCAATATGTCCAGTGCATCCTCATGTTCCATAAGAGTCATTGAGGTTCCAACAAGAGTTTGAGGATCCCGTGCTCCTGAAAGATATGCTGGTGGCACAACAGGTACATTAAAGGATTCTTTGATATGGTCAGCGACCACTTCAACAGCTTCCGTGGCATCATGGTGTTGCATGACCACCACAGTGGCCCCTTCACCAGTCTCTAACTGCACTTGAAAAGATGCCGCATTTCCTGATATCTGTTGTGACAATCTGCTTTCCCCTCCTCCTGTTTGGATGGGTAATTCACCCCTTGTGCGATCTAATGAAATAGTAGGCTGGTCAGCATCATTGATGATGTGGAAGAGGTTTACGTCATCATGACTTCCCCAACTAACCATCTCGGCAATGGCCCTAAGATGGCTCATCGACGGCCTGTAGTCTTGCAGTGGCAGTGGCTAATCTTGGCTTGTGCTGGGTCCTACTTCTTGTTGTTGGCTGGGACCTATGGCTGGAGGTTGACTCGGTCCTACTTCTTGTTGTTGGCTGGGNCCTATGGCTGGAGGTTGACTGGGTCCTGCAAGTTGAGTTGCAAGTGATCCAGTCATCTGTTCTTCTTCTTCATCTGGTCCCAGCTCTTTGCCAGTGCTCTTTCTTGGAGCTGGCACCTTTAATAACTCAACATAAGAAGCATTTTTGGCCTTTCGGAGGATTTCATTTATGTATCCCCGAATACCAGCCCGTTAGCACAGTTTTCTGATAAGGCAGGGAAAAGGCAACACCATCTTCCCTAACTTCTGTTCTTCGAATCACCTTAGTATCTCTGTCAAATATAGATGGGGAAGGTTAGCGTTAACCTTTCCCATCAACACTGCACATCCTCTTACTGCATACGTAAATATTCTTTTCAAACCTTTTGTGGGGAAGAGATGATAGGTTCCGATTTTGAAATAAACCTGCTCTTCTGTCGTCAGCTCACCAAAAGCTTTATCTCTGCCATAAGCCTTCTCTAACCAATCCTTTCGCACATCAGGGTCTGATCAGGTAGATAACTGAGCAACATGGGGCCCTGAATTCAGAAGGTTTAACACTTCTGAAATCGCCTGTGCAAAAAAGTCTACTGTCACACCATAAATGTTAACCATGGTGCCTTGCTTCTTATTGTGCCAAAATAGGTACGTTTCACCTAAGTACCAAGCACCGCACTTAGAGAGGGCAGGCCATAAGGGAGACCCTTTAAGATGATCCCTAACAGCTTCAGAAGCAAACTCTACAAAAAGTTCGAACTTAAGCTCCACGATCACCGCAGCAATTGTGGACTTCGTATGAATAGCTTGAACACATTTCGAGGGCAACGTGAGTTGTTGTCCCAGTTCAGGCGCAGCAGCAGCTCCTCTTTCTGCTTGCCTGGATCATCTTGTAGGAGGTTCTTCTTGATGGATGCTAAATGATTGCACCTCCTGTTCTTCATGTTGTCCAGCAGGGACCCGTCTTCCACCTCTCCGAGGTTGTTTTGCTTCACCTTGAGCAGGACCCTCTCGTTGTGCACGTTTCGAGGCCATCTGCAATCACACGGGCCAAACGTTAGTAAGGTTGTTTTCAAAATCAAATTATACCTTACTACATGCCTTTAATTAAAGATCTTATGTTATCATGTGATCGTGCCCGAAAATTATGATAATAGGTCCTATGACTTAGGTGGGTTTCATTTTAATCTCCCGGTGTACCTAAGGTCATATGATTTTTGGCACAATTTTTCTAAGTGTTAGTATTAATTACCCTAATTGATGTCCTTTGGGTGATGACAAATTTCAAAAAAGTTAGGCACTTCAGCAAGTGTCCCTCCCCCATGACTAAACTGAACCCTCTGGGTTCAAACAGGTTCAAACGGAATTAAAATCGGAGCACCAGCACGTGAGATATGAGTGAAAAAGCGCAAGTCGTAGAGAAAAATTTCAAACCCCCCCACCCCTCCCACGTAAATGGAAAAATGATGCTAAGTGTTGCGGAGGGGGGTTCCTATTTATAGATAAATAGGACACAATATCGCGTACGCGATATCCCGTGGGACGCGATATCTCGTCCCTAGTGATGTGGGACACATGAAAAATACCGAATTTTTAATGATTTTCTTGAAATAAATGGTGTAAAATGAGGACATGGGCAAGTATGAAGATATCCTAGGGTAATTTCATTAATTCGAGAGGCACGCTTAATGATAATGATGTGAATTTAGCAATTAAAATTTTGGCAGTTATGAAGAAAAGGGAATGTAA
The DNA here is from genome assembly GCA_015680685.1 of Gnetum montanum. Lineage (NCBI taxonomy): Eukaryota > Viridiplantae > Streptophyta > Gnetopsida > Gnetales > Gnetaceae > Gnetum > Gnetum montanum. Next base: position 111,367 of record MNCI01029380.1, read on the forward strand.
TGGTACATTGGAACGTTTAAATTTTGAGGGTTAATAAAAGGGAAAGAAAATGATGAAAATTTAAGCT
>MNCI01029380.1:111832-124117 GCA_015680685.1 Gnetum montanum
CCTTTTGATTACTCTTACTCCCATTTTTCATTAGATCTACAAGGACCTTAGTATAACCATATTGCCTGATAACTCCCACAGGCATCACCAAAGAGAATCCACAAGTCCCCTTGATGTCACACCCTAATCATTCCCTCTTGGTCCATCCTTTTTCATTCCGGGTACAATGAACACAAAATTAATTTTAAGTTTTAGAAATTTCAAGAATATCACTATACCCTCGAATAGAACCTCTTTATTTATAGAGTGGATGAGTGGGTGTAATGGGCTCACTGTTCCAAATAATTGACTACTTGTGACTTAATAACATAAAACACACCTCAACCAACAATCCACATGAGTGTTTTATTCGTACATGAGATTACTTACAAAAACAAAAAAAGACAAACACACAGACACAAAAAGATAATACAAAAAGTTGAAAAATGAAAAATTGAAAATAAAAAGTTGTAAAATTAAAGAAAATGAAAAATATTTATTAATCCTGCTTGTTATTGAAATGGGGGGTATGCCCCATAACTAATCGGTTGAGTATGGCAAGGATTAATAAATAAAAAATAAGGATCCTTGCATGTTGGAAGTATTGGAATCGGTCCATACTTATCCCCTTGGATTTCACACACTTCATAATAAGCACAGTGGGGCACTTCATACGATGTAGTTCCCGGATAACAAGCTGACCCACTATGATATTTAGCATCGTTAGATGGTATGCAAGGATTGGACTGATGCCTCCCATGGTTATGTTCATTGGGTCGTATGGTTGTTGGAGTGTAAGTTGGTGGCCCTGATGAAGTTACATGACGTGTTGGGTTCAAAGGTAAGGGTGCACCACAGTGTTGGACTTGTGCTGGGTTGGAAGATGTAGTGGCCTCGGAATTGTGTTGTCCCTTCCTATGACCGTATTTAAAGAAAGGATGCCTTTGATGTTGAGGATGCTTTTCATTGCTGTTAATAGCAGTAGCACAAGTGTTGTTCATGGGTTGTTGCTGTGGCACAAACACCTTAGGAATAGTTGGTGGCATTGTGGAAGGAGGGAAAGGATAAGAATGTTGAAAGTTAGGAGGAATGTAAGGTGCACAAGGTGGTGGTTGTGTTGGAGGTATGGGCTGGTAGTATTGTGGAGAATGGTATTGTGGTGAGATAGAGTATGTTGGCCCAATTGAAGAAACAGGGTATTGAAAGTGATAAGCATTTGGATTCGGATGGTATGAAGGGTGCCTCCAGTCTAAGGGTGGATTCCCCCACGACTGGGATTGTTGCCACTATGATCGAACACAGTATCTCTGTATGAACTCTGGATGTAACGTGTTTCCCCAATGCTCATGTAGATGTAACAATATTGGGCATTGGCCTTTGGGGTGATCGTACAGGCATATGTTGCATTCATATGTAGGATTGGCAGTTGAGCACTTATTCCCTTTAGTCTTTTTCTCCGAATGTCTAATGTCTTGTCCTGCTTCTTGGGTTGTCAAAACTCTATCCCTAATGATGTTGATATATTCTCCACATTTTTTATTCATCCATTCCAACATCTTATTGATCTTTGCCTCGGCTTCTTCTAACGATTGTTGTATTGGCAAAGATGATGTTTCCACCTTGAGATTTGTTGATCTCTCCTTTTCATGACCATGGACCTTTGTAAAGTTGAAATTTTGGTCTTGTTGATGTTTTTCAACACTCTCCCATGTAGCTATTTCTCCTTCTTCTTTTGCTACCCACTTAATAAGCTCTTGGATTTGATGGGTTTGTAGTTCGTATAGTTGACCTTGGGCATACGTTCCTAAGGTCTCTCTTGTTTCATTATGTAGCCCATCAATAATATGGTACATTAGCCTTTCCTCAGAAAACCCATAACCTGGACAGTTGTTTAATAGTGAATAATATCTTTCTAAGGCCATGTCCAAGGGTTCATGTTTTGCTTGTTTCCATCCTTGGATTTGTTTCCGCAAGGCTGACACTCTTGCGTAGGATTGATATTTTTTGTTAAATGCTTCTACCATTGTTGACCAGCGTTGTATTGAATTTGGTTTTAACGATCTATACCATACTTTAGCTTGGTCAACAAGTGTCATAGGAAAGAGCTTAAGTTTTTGCCAACTGTTATCAATGTTATTCCATGTGCAGGCATCGTAGAAGGCTAGTAAATGTTGATGTGGATCTAAGTCAAAGCCTCTTGAAAATTTGGGAAAGTTATTTAAATTGAGCCTGGGTAGTTGGCTCTCTTTACGATGCCTACGTGAGATTCGAACAACCTCTTGTATTTGCGTTAAGCTTGTAGTACCAGTGGGGGTTCATTGTCATCAGGTAAGTTAGGCTTTCATGCGTTGTGATGACGTTGTTTTTGTTCATGCTTATAGGAAACTCCCACTTCAGGTTGTATACTCCAACCTTCATCGTCATATAGTTCATTGGTTCTCCAATGAACTTCCTCACTAAGTGTGGCATTATTATCATCTTGTAGGAGAGGCATTGTTGTGTGTGAATTTATGTGACTTTTTATAATTACTTCTTTTTAAGAGATATATCGTTAAGTTCTTTACAGTGACCTTGTATGATATAACTAATCTAGATAACTAGCACCATCCCCAACAACGACGCCAATGATGAGTCGCGAGGTACCCTTACACTCAACCATACGAAATGAGCATCGCATGCGCGATCCGGTCGAACTCCGCAAATGGACTAGTTGTGGCACCTAGACAGTTATCCTTAGGTCGTAGTTCGCAGTCTTCCCACCTGCACTAGTATTGCATTTGTCACGTATGGTTTAGTCCAGATGAGGTGTATGATGTGTTTCCTAATCTATGCTACTCCTGAAGGCAGTGGAAAATAATATTTAACTAAGCTAAGCTAGGAGGAAAAGGGTAAGAAAATCTAATCTAGCCTAACTGGGATGAGCAACCGATTCCTTGATCAACCGTACACATCTTGGACTTCGTGCACGACTGCCACTGGGACTACCAAGCATAGGCCTAGGTACGCCACTGGGATTACCAAGCGCAGACCCCAAATACGCCACTGGGTTACCAAGCGTAGATCCCCCTAGCTACACCACTGGGCTACCAAGCAGTCACACTTAAATGCTCGTAATCAAGTCGTACTCATTCCGCTTCTAGGAGTTTAAAGGTTGAGAGACTAATCGCGATGAGTAACCGATTCCTTAACTAGCCGTACACACCCGTAGATGCTCATAGCTAAGTCGTACTCACACCGCGCTATGAAAGCAATAAATAACATGAAATAAATAACAATAAATAAACTAAGTGAATGTTGCAATGATGAAGTAATCTCAATCTTTATTGCCGGTCATGTGTGTGTCCAAGTACGGCACACTCGAATAAAGACACCGTACAATCACATTCACCACACTACGGGCAGATACGGGAAAAAATCTAACTCTGGAGGGATCAAATTGCCAGAGCTTCGCTACTCTAAAACTGGGATCCCCAAACAAGGGAGAGCCACGTCTTATTTATAGATATGGTGGCGGACTGCGATATCGCGTACGCGATATCGTAGGGAAGACGCGATATCGCGTACGTGATATCGCGGGGGATGCGATATCGCGACGGATGCGATATCACGTACGTGATATCACGGCCTATGCAAATCGCGTCTCATCATAGGCAAAAATGCATCCTACGATATTGGATATCTAATATCGGGGCCTATGAAAAATATGATTCATCATACCCCCATGATTGAATGAAAATACATCCTTGAGTGAACAAAAGGAGGAACAAGTTCTTTACAAAACATTGGAAAGGTATGGGATTATTGACTAACTCTAACTACTAACTAACTCTAAGTGCTACATTACAAAATTTTATTCAAGTGGATGCAGATAAAATGACAAAGTGACAAAAAGACTAGATAGACATTAAAGATTACAAAATTTGTAGAGGTCTTCAAAAAGTCACTAAAGATGATTCTTCTTGTTGTCACTAGTAGTGGCAAACTTCCAACCTTGATTGTTATGTTGATGCTTCTTTGGTTATGTAGAAAGTTCTTGAAAGATGGACTGAAATCTCTTCTCACCATCCCATGGATCAAGTAATCATGTGATGTTTGAGTCATTATCTTGTATGTGTTACTATTTGTCCATGGGCATATCCTTTGTTGTCCCTCTCTTGGATTCATTTTTCATGCCTAACAAAAGACCTTTTTCCTTAAGCATTTCTTTTTAGCATTACTTGCAATCACCAAAAGATCAACATTAGTTTTTGAATAATTAAAACCAAAGGTCTAATTCAGAAGATGACCAAGAAATATTAATGGATATGGAAATAGAAAAGTAGGAAAAATTAATGAAATGGATGAGAAGTAGTTCCAAAAGCATGCATAAATTCAGAGAAACCATCATTAATGTTCTAGAAGATCTGAAGGTTAGTTCAAAGTCATGAATAAAAAAAGTTATGTAAGTGGGTCCCCCCCAAAGCAAGCTCCTGCCATAATTCCCTTGCATAACCACTTCTAGAGATGTCTGTGGGCACCTTAGAAGTTAAATGTAGATCATGTCTTTATTCCAAAAAACACATAATTACCTTGGTTGGGATGTTGCACCATATTACACAAAACCAAAAGGCTCATAATTGTATGTAGTAGTGAGGTGAATAATGGGATGAGAATGGAGTGCAGAGATAGGAATGTAAGGCACTTAATTATGTACATAATAGGTTCTTGTGTGAAGTGTGATTAAAATGACTAGCATACCTATTCGTCCAAGTTTTAGACCAAGTCCATACCATTAACAGTGACCTTGCATTGATGTGTTCCTTCTTGTTGACCATCATGAGTCCACAACCACCACAAAGAACAATCATCACTCCAAAAACAGAAGAAAAGAGAAGAAGGAAGAAAGGGCCTTAGTTAGAGGGGAGCCTTCATGCATGGGTAACATGTAACAAGTGCTTGTAGCCCATTATTATTTCTAAGGGTGTGCTTTGAATTTTCATTATTGGTTTTTTTTTTAATTTTATATTTTTATGATTTTGGATGAGAACCACATCATTTAAAGACTTTTAGCTTCCTATTATTGATTGATAGCATAGTGATGATGCATTTCATGAGGAGTCATAAACCACATGAAGGAAGTCAAGAAGAGAACCCAACAAGTCCCCTTGAGATCACACTCTTTGTCATTTCCACTTGGTTGTTTCCTCTTTCTTCAAGATACAGTGATTATTGATTAATTTTAGTTTCATGAAAGAAGAACCAAATTACATTCATGACAAAAGACATTTTATTTAAAGAAAACAAGGCATGGATGAGGTGGTCTCATTGCTTGACATAGTTACTTACCCAATCATCTTAATAGCATAGCATAAAAAACCAACATATAGTGTTGACTTCTACATCATGACTAGAATATTATTAATGGAAACATGAAGAAAATGACTCAAGAAAAAATAAAATTATAAAAAAAAACAAAAGAAAAATATCAAGAAATGAAAAACATATTAAAAATTAGAAAATGGTGAAAAATGAGAAAATGATAAAAAATGTAAAACAAAAAAGTGAAAAGCACTTATTAGTTCTTGAATCATGATGAAGCATCTCCCCCATGACTAATCATATGGCCACACATTTGGGAGATGTACCACACAATCCCCTGGTTATACACCATTGATTTCCCATCTATCATTGTTACTAATTTAATTAATCATGTGGTAGCACATCTAACATTAGTGATAGTCTCATTTGGATCATTTGAAGACATATCTTCATCTGGACTTGAAGGTATCTCTATTTTAGGGGGTCCATATGTGTTTGCTTCTTCTTCTTGATTTTTTATTTTAATTCTTGGATCTCCATGTTTAATATCCTTTTTTGGTGTATAATTAGAGTGCAGGATGTTTGTGTCTAAGTCATCTATTTGGTATGTTTTCTTAAGTCTAGAACTAATAAGTGGATTAGAGGATTCCATGCATCTTTAAAATAGTTTTATACTTACATGGTGTCCTCTGGTTTAGTGACTACTGCGTAGTCTTGTTTTGCTCACATACTTGTTTGTTAGCTTTGTTGTGGTTGCATTAATATTTTAAATTTTGGCCTATAACTACACCCTTTACTATTAGTGATGCATGGATTTTTCTATCTCTCCACAATGATAGGTTTGTCTTTTATGTCTTGTGTTGGAGTGGTGATGGTTGTTGGCTTTTGCGTATGATCAGGAGACATCATTGCAAAGAGGAAGGGTGTTGCACCAAAGTGGCCTTATGCTAGTTTTGATGTGCTAGTAGGTCTACAAGTTTTATGCTCACACATGAGAACCATCTTGAAGAAAGGATGTTTTTGAGGTTGTGGTTGAGATCTACTAGCATTATCATTTCCATGTATGTCACAACACAAGTGGCATTCTTTCGTTGATGTTATGGTGCTAAACCTTCTTGTGTTGTTGGTGGTGACATATGGTGGAGGGAAGTATGAGAATATTGAGGATATTATGGAGGGTAAGAGGTGTGAGGTGGTGATCCCATAGAAGATGTTGCAGGTTGATGATATTAGGGAGAGTGGTAGTAATGATTTGAGGTAGAGGAGGTAGAGCTAGGTGGAGAAATAGGTTTTTCAACATAATATCTGTATGGGTCCAGCCAGTAAGAAGGGTAGTGCTAGTTTGATGATGGCCTCCCCCACGACTATGGGTTTTGTCATTGTGGTTGATAGTAGTTTTGAGATTGATAAGAAGTCCCACTAGGATAGTACGGTTGGTTGTAGGACTGTTAATAATTACCTTGTGAAAAAGGTAATTTCCTAGGGATTTGCTTTTGTACAAAATTGGGATTCAAAGCAAAAGCCTAATACACATGTAGATGTAACATGATTGGGCAATGACCCTTTGGATGATCATCTAAGTAAATGTCAAATCCATCATCCTCTTTTGTGGTTGAGTCTATAGCCTTTTCTTCCACAGGTCTTTTCCCTTTTTGTTAATAAGTGCTCTTAGATGTTTCTTGATTCTTTTTCCTCTTCTTGTTTTGATCACTTGATTCTTATTGCGTTACTCTCTTCTCTATGGTTTTCATGTAAGTTGTAACTTTGTCATTCATCAACTCCCACATTTTATCTATCCTTGCTTCAAGCTCATTGATATACTTTTGTATTGGCAAGGTTTATTGTGAAATCACCTCATTAGGGGTTGCCTCTTTTTCTTCATCATAGATATGGACCCCCTTCTTTTAAAGAGTTAAATCCCAGTTATATTCCTCTACATTCTCTTGTTTACATAGCTCTCATTCTTCTTTTTCCACCTACTCGATTAGCCTTTGTATTTGATGGGCTTTTAGTTCAAATAACCAACCTTGGGCATAAATCCTAAGGATCTCCCTTATTTCATTACAAAGTCCATCTATGATGTGGAAAAGTTGCTCTTTTTGAGAGAAATCATGGCCTAGACATATATTTAGTAGAGAATAGTATCTGTCCAAGGCCATATCCAACGGTTCATGGTCTTCTTGCTTCCATCTTTAGATTTGTTTTCTTAAGTTGGATACTCTTACATAGGTTTGGTATTTCTCGTTGAAGAGTTCTAGCATTGTGGACCATTGAGGGATTGAATCTGGTTCCAATGATCTATACCAACTTTTAGCTTCATAAACTAGTGTCATAGGAAAGAGCTTAAGCTTTTACCACTTACATTCTATATTTTGCAAGGCACAAGCATCATGGAAGACTTGTAAATTATGTTATGGATTAGAATTATAGCCTCCCCTCAATTTAGGAATGTTGTTCATATCAAGTTGTTTAATACGACTGTTTGATGCCTTTGAGGTATTTGAACTACCTCCTAAATATTTTTCAAGTCCCTAGTAGCCAACAAGGGTTCATCTGTATTAAACACATCATGGTGATAATTTATATTTTTGTTCATCTGATTATGATGATCTTGTCTATGCTCATTTTTATGTCTTTCATTTTGCCATTGGGTTCAATTTCTATCTTTATCTTGATACCATAGTAGAGCTCTATCTCTATACCTATGTTCATCTTCATTAGAATTAAACTTTGAAGAGGAAGAGGAAGATGGTGAACTGGGAGAATTGCCATGGCTCCTATAGTTCTCCCCATGGTTTCTCTATGTATCCTTTTTAAATTTAGAGGAGTTCCTAGGCCTTGAGGCCCTCCTTGATCTAGGACTTACTCCATCTTTTCTAGAATTATCTATACTAGTTGAACATAGTCCTTGCATGTAATACAAGTCGAAATGAACATATTAAATCCCTGCTTGAGGTTATTCACTCCAATTCTCTTCAGTATAAAACCTACCATTTTTCCTATGAGTGTTCTCATCATACAATGCATTCTTGGTCCTATGTAAAGAAGACATGTTTTTGATGTGTGTACCTTAAAATATTAATATTTTTTAAAAGATAGATTGCTAATACCTTTATAGTAATCGTTTATAATATAACTAACCTAGATAATTAGCACCATCCTCAGAAACAGTGCCAATGATGAGTAAAAAGTACCCCATACTTCTAACAATATGAATCACAAGCATTCACACATGATCCAGTCAAATTCTATGGATGGGACTAGTTGTGGTATCTAGATCGTTATGCTTGATTGTAGTTCATGTCTTTCCACTTGGACTAGTGGTAGCTTTGTCACGTATGGTTTAGTCCAATGTGAGGCATATGATGATTGATGTTATTTTGGCTTTATGCTACTCCTAAGGATAATAGAGAAATTAATTATTTAATCTAATTAACCATAGAAAGATAAATGCTAAACTAGCCTACGAGTGATGAGTGTTCATTCCTAGCTTGTCATACACATCTTGAACCCATGTATCCACTACTAGGATTACCAAGTTGATGAGTTATCATTTTGTTGGCCACGATATTGCATACGTGATATCGCATATGCGATATCGTAGCCTAGACATGATATCATGTATGTGATATCACAACCTGTCTCCTCATCTATAAATAAGAGGTAGACAGATTTGATAAGTTAGTTTTTGGAATTTCTTTTTAAGTGTTAGTTTTAAGTAGTTCTTCTCTTAACCCTTTTCCTCCAAGTGCATACCTACAGTGTGGTGATTGTAATTGTACAGCATCCTTATTCGAGTGTGACGTACTTGGACATGCACATGAACGACAATAAAGATTGAAATTACTTCATCATTGTAGCATCCACTTAGCTCAATTATTTATTTAATTGTTATTTACAACTTTCTTAGTTAATATGTCTTCACCCTAAACTCCTGTTAAATGCAGAATGAGTACGACTTGATCACGAGCATTTAAGTGTGACTACTTGGTAACCCAATAGCGTCCCTAGGATCTATGCTTGGTAATCCTAGTGGTATTCATGCATGAGGTCCAAGATGTGCACAGATGATTGAGGAACGAATGTTAATTGCACTTAGGCTAGCTTAGATTCTCTCTCACCCTCTCTCTCTTAGCTTAGTTAATATTATTTCCCATCATACCCAGGAGTAGCATTAGTATAGAAACACATCATACACCTCACTCTGGACTAAACCATACATGACAAAGTTAACACTAGTCTAGATGGGAAGACAGCAAACTGTGACCTAAGAATAACTATCTAGATACCGCAACTAGTCTATCTGTGGAGTTCAATCGGATCGTGCGTGAAATGCTCGTATTCGTATGGTTGAGTGTAGGGGTACCTCGCCACTCATCATTAGCGCTGTTGCCGGGGACGGTGCTAGTTATCTAGATTAGTTATATCATACAAGGTCACTATATAGGAATTAATGATATATGTTTAGGAAGAAATCATTATAAAAAGTCACATATAAATTCACACACAATCTCACAACCATGCCTCTCCTACAAGATTACGATAATGCCACATCTAGTGAGGAAATTTATTGGAGAACCAACGAATTATATGACAAGGAAGATTGGAGTACGCAACCCAAGGTGGAGGCTTCTTATAAACATAAATGAAGGCAACATCGTCCCAACGCACGAAAGCATAACTTACTCAATGACAATGAACCCCTACTGGCCACTACAAGCCTAACGCAAATACAAGAGGCTATTCGAATCTCCCGTAGGGATCGTAAAGAGAGTCGCCTACCCAAGCTCGATTTAAATAACTTTTCCAATTTCTCAGGAGGCTATGACTTAAATCAACAACAACATTTACAAGCCTTCTATGATGCCTATGCATGGAACAACATTGATAACGGTTGGCAAAAACTTAAGCTCTTTCCTATGACACTCGTTGACCAAGAAAAAGTATGGTATAGATTGTTAAAACCAAATTCAATATGACATTGGCCAACAATGATAGAACTCTTTAACGAAAGATATCAAACCTACGCAAGAGTCTCGGCCTTGAGGAAACAAATCCAAGAGTGGAAACAAGCACAACATGAACCCTTGGACATGGCCTTAGAAAGATATTATGCACAGTTAAACAACTGTCCAGGCCATGAGTTCTCTGAGGAAAGGCTAATGTACCATATCACTGATGGGCTTTGTGATGCAACAAGAGAAACCCTAGGGATGTATGGCCAACGTCAACTATACAAACTACGAACCCATCAATTCCAAGAGTTTACTAAGTGAGTAGTAAAAGAGAAAGGAGAAATGGCTAGATGGGAGAGTGTTGGAAAACATCAACGAGACCAAAATCTCAACTTAACAGAGGTCCATGATCATAAAAAGGAGAACTCAACCGATCTCAAGGAGGAAGAACCATCTTTGCCAGTACAACAATTATTAGAGGAAGTCAAGGCAAAGATCAATAAGATGTTGGAATGGACGCATAAAAAGTGTGAAGAATATATTAATATTATTGAAGATAGAGTTTTGACAGCTTGAGAGGTAGGACAAAGTATCATTAGATAATCAGAAAGAAGGGATGAGGAAGATAAGGGCTCAACTGCCAATCATACATATGAATGCAACATTTTCTTGTACGATCACCCCAAGGGCCAATGCCCAATCTTGTTACATTTATATGAGCATTGGAGAAGCATGTTACACCCAGAGTTCATACAGAGATACTATGTTCGATCATAATGGCAACAATCCCAGTTGTGGGGGAAGTCATCCCTAAACTGGAGACATTCATATCATCCGAATCCAAATGCTTATCTAGTTCAATATCTTGTTTCTCCAACTGGGTCAACATACTCTATCTCACCGCATTATCATTCTCCCTAATACTATCAGCCCATGTCCTCAACACAACCACTGCCTTATGTACCTTACACTTCTCCTAAATTTCAACATTCTCATCCTTTCCCTTCTTCTACATTGCTACCAACTGTTCCGAAAGTGTCTGCACCACAACAACAACCCACGAACGTTACTTGTGCTAGTATTGCCAACAATAGTGAGAGACCTCATCAACATCAAAAGTGTCCCTTCTTTAGACATTACCATAGGAAGGGATAACACAATTCCAAGGCCACTACATTCTCCAACTCAGCATAAGTCCAACACTGTGGTACATCCTTCCCTTCGAACCCAATGCCTCGTGTCACTTCATCATGGCCACCAATTAACACTCCAACAACCATATGGCCCAATGAATACAACCATGGAGAGCAACATTCCGATCCTTTCATACCATCTTACAATCTCAAGTATCATAGTGGGTCAACTCTTTACCAGGGAACTACATCTTATAAATTGCCCCACTATGTTTACTATGATCACGTGTGTGAACCCCAATGGGGTAAGTATGACCGAGTTTCAATGTTTCCAACACGCAAGGATCCTCATCTTTCAATTATTAATCCTTTCCATGCTCAACCATTTAGTTATGGGGGATATTCCCCATTTTAATAACAAGAAGGATTAATAAATATTTTTTTTCATTTGTCTTCAATTTTACAATTTTTTGTTTTCCAATTTTTCATTTTTCAATTCTTGTTTTATCTTTTTGTATTTTTATCTTTTTACTTTTTTATAAGTAATCTCATCTACGAATAAAACACTCATGTGGCTCGTTGGTTGAGGTTTGTTCTATGTTATCAAGTCTCGAGCAATCAATTATTTGGACAATGAGCCCATTACACCCACTCATCCATTCTACAAATAAGAGGTTCTGTTCGAGGGTACAGTGATATTATTGACATTCTTAAAACTTAAAATTAATTTTGTGTTCATTGTACCCAGAATGAAGAAGGATGGATTAAGAGGGAATGATTAGGGTGTGACATCAAGGGGACTTGCGGATTCTCTTTGGTGACATCTATGGGAGTTATCATGCAACATGGTTGTACTAAGATCCTTGTAGATCTAACACAAAATGGAAGTAAGAGTAATCCAAAGGCATCCAAAAATCCAA
>MNCI01029380.1:130932-150266 GCA_015680685.1 Gnetum montanum
CTTTGGAGGGATCAAACTGCCAGAGCTTCGCTACTCTAAAACTGGGATTCCAAATAAGGGAGAGCCGCGTCTTATTTATAGATATGGTGGCAGATTGCAATATCGCGTACGTGATATTGCAGGGAAGACACAATATCGCGTATGCAATATTGCGGGGGATGCGATATCACGTCTCATCACTTGGTTATCAACCTACTTTATCTTTTTCCTTTCTTTGCATTTGGGATTGAAAGTGTCTTTGGTTGCTTATTCTCTATTCTATTTGAAAACTTTGGTGCGCAGTTAAGTTTTAGTAGTAAGAGTATAAGTATGGACTTTCTTAGAAAGTTAAATACCTGATTCTCATAAATGTCTCTTTTTAGTTATAGTTTCTAGAAAAAAGCTTTTGGTGAAAGTTGAACAATTAATTTGTTTTACGCAGTATTATTTTCTTTTTGTTTTAGAAGCTCATGGATGGGAAACTTTTAGCTTCTATTACTATTTGTACTTTTTTAAAAATTGAAGCTTTGTTTTATTATTAGAGAGAGTTTTGTCCTTATTTTTATAAGAAACCCTTTAGTAAGAAGTGAAAATCTGTGAGGATACTTTTAAGTGAGGGCAAGGTCTAATCCTTTTCTCACCTCTAAGGGGATATTTTTTTAGGATTACTTATAAGGAGAAAACCTAAAAAGACATTTCCAAAATTGTTGGACTTTTTCTTTAGACTCTTTATCAGTTGATCTATTGTACTCTAACTTTTTAAAATATTATTATTCATTGTTTTGGGGTCTAACACATCCCAACTTGTTATCCTATAGATCTCGAATGTCCATGAATGTAATAAAATTTTATAAAGATATGCAATAATGAAACACCTAATAGTGTTTTCTAAATAATATTTACTTCTAAGAAATATAGTCAAATTAGAACTTTATAAATCAAACATTGCCTACCAAAATCGAACCCATAACTAGGGGATCTCTGGTTGTCCTACTCAAGATAGATTGGGCTCCACTTGGCGGTTACATGGGGGCTCAATCCACGAGCAAACGGGAATAGCTCTCCTTATTCCCTCACAGTCTTTGATTCATTATGGAGGTAGGGAGGTAGATAAGACAGGGTAACATAGGGTGACTGACTAACAGGTTACAATAAGGTAACATTTCATTGTTTAACCTTAAATGTATATGTATTTTCACCCATTCAAATAGTCCACGATTATTACTTTTTTCTAGATTAATCCACTACTTGAGTTCGAGATTGAATTATTCGCTGGGGTATTCGGCCTCCAAAAATAATATTAATATTAAAAAAGTTCACACATCACATGCTATAAACCGAGTAGAAAACATACTTACGAGCAAATGTAGTCATGGTAGAAGATTCTAGGGAAGGCAAAAGCAAGATTCCATCTATAGAATATATTCGATGCGGTGAATGGCTTTTGCAGTTTGTAAAAAGATAAAGCTTTTTCTTCTGGCCAGCGCGTAATTCTTGGTGTACAAGTAAGAGAAGTGAACAAAAACACTTGGAAACGCTGTGACAGAAGAGAACCAACTGGTTTGCGGTTGGAGCGTTTCGTTCTACGTGACAATGGCTGCTGCTCAGATGGAAGATGTTTTGCAGGAAATAGAAGCCATGAAAGCTGTCTATGGTTCTGACTGCGTTGTTTTGCAAGAATTTCCGCCTCACGTTAGGGTTAACATAAAGCCGCGCACGGCGGATGACATCTCGCAGCAGGTCATAGCTGTTTTACGCTGAAATCTTTATTACGTTAAACTTCTCCGATTGTTTCCGGATTTCGAAAATCTAAATGGCTCAGAATAGTTTGCTTGTAATCTGGTGTACGTGTAGAAGGAATTCCGGAATCTTCTTGCAATTAATGAGCTGCTTACTTTATGAAGTGATGGTCACGTATTACATTAATAGAAATAAAAAAGGATAGTTAGCCATCGAAATGTAAATTAAATTCCAGACATAGAACTTCGTCTATCCTTGGCAACTTTATCGGTTCAAGGTGACACTGGTGTGATGAGGCGTCATGTTTGGGCGTTACCGCTGGTGTTCCTTTGTTTTAGTTTTGGCAAAGTCCTACTTTGTCACGGTAAATTAATTTTATGATCGTAACGGGAGGAGCTATTTTTGTGACGGTAAAATAATTTTATGGTCGGAATATTTGGTCATTTTTTACTGTAATTTGCCATGTTAAATAAATAATTGTGGAATAGATGAAATTTTTTACTTGTACTTTTTTCTGAGAAAATCAATTCTCAGTGAATCAATTTTGAGATTTTTTAATTTGAAAAATATAAAAAATTCTCTTCATGCGTAAAATAATAAATATATAGCTCGAGCCATAAATGTTTGGGCTTTAGAACATTTGTAAAATTCATTTGCCGATGATAGGGAAATAGAAAAGAGTCCCTGTTACTGGCAATTAGGCACCTAAAGCTTTGTCAGTTGTTTTGTTTGAAGTTGAGGCCGTCATGATCTATTGAATTTAGAGCTGGTATTTGCATGTTATATTGGTGAGAGACATTTCTAAAATTTACATGAGTTGATTCCTGTCGCAGGAATTTTTGAAATCATCGCTGCTCCAAGTTTTTTTGCAAAATTACCTTACATGGAATTTTGGGTAGGCATTAATCAGCACACCAAATCTACCCTTTCTGGCTCTTCATCATTTCATTTATAAGCATGCAGTTGTAATCACTCTAAAAAGAAACTCTAATTATCCTGATATTGACTGTCATAAATCAGCCTTGGCATTGTAATCATTAATTCCATTCAATTTGCCGTGCATACATGTTTAATACTGCTGGCATGAATTATTGCCTGTAGTATTGCATTGTCAGTTTTCAGCCAAGCTTAAACTGTATTTCATCAATCAAGGGATCAAAGATCATGTTTGATATCATTTTGTTAATTTGAATCAGTACATCTGTCATTGTTTTTAAAGCTTTATTATTATTTTATTTTTAAATATTAAGTAGGTATGATATCAATAATTTTCTTCTTAGGATTAATTATATCCGTTTGCTCGTTTGGTGCAGTTTGTTGAGGCAATTCTTGTTATCAAAGCAAATGCACAGGTGAGTAACGCTGTTTACATATTTTCAAATTACGTGGTTGTTTTTTAAAGTTATATTTCATATGTAAGAAGAGCAGATACTTTCCATGTTTGGGAGGCAATGCATTGTTAAATTCGAATTTTACAATTCATTGGTGAACTAGATCAATGGAAGAGGAGCTGGTTATAATAGAAACTATCATACATTTTACTGCAGTTGAATTTTAATATTGTCCAAGCTTGTTAAGATTCTAATGTATGATTCAAAAATGTTCTTAAATATGATATGCTTATATGTTTTTGTTCTTGGTTTCTGCTTTCCTATACCATAACTGTTAGAAGGCACTGGTGCAAATACATGCAAACACTTGTATTTCTAGGTTTCACATCCATATTTTTATTTTTCAATTTTTTATTTTTTAAAGCATTGTTTTTCACATCTGCAAAAATAAAGGAGATATGCAAAATTGTGCAAACTATGGAGGGATCAAGCAAAAGAGCCATACTATGAAGCTTCAGGAGAGAGCCATAGAGCAATGTCTTAGACTTAAATCAATAATATCAGAAAATCAATTTGGATTTATGTGAAGGAGATTTACTATAGAGACTATTTTTTATACAATAATTAATGAAGAAATTCAGAAAACATAGAGAAAATCTATGTAGTTTTTGATTAACTTAGAAAAACTCATATGATAGAGTGCCTAGAGATATTACTATTTTGTGGGCCTTCCAAAGTAAGAACATCCTGAATAAATATATTAAAGTGATTCAAGACATGTCTGAAAGGGCTACCTCCAAAATTAGAATAGCTTGTGGAATCACATTTGATTTTCTAGTCACAATAATTCTACATTTGCACTTAGCCTGTACTTATTTGCCATTGTTATGGATGAATTAACAAAGGAACTACAAGATATTAGTGTATGTTATTTGTAGATATTATTGTGTTGGTAGATACAACTCAAGAAAATATTGCTTTGAAATGAAAAGGTGGGGACATGTTCTAAACTCAAAAGGCCTAAAAATCAATAGAAGTAAGATAGGATATATGGAATGTGATTTCAATGAAAACATAAATAGAGGTGGATTAATAATTCAAAGCCAAAAAGTCCCTTACTATAAATAGTTTTGTTGCTTAGGATCAATGCTTAAATCAAATAGTTTAATTGATAAATATGTAATAGGATTGAAGTAGGATGGTCAAAATAAAGGCAAGCTAGTGGAGTTCTATGTGATAAAAGAATTCCAATAAAGCTAAAGAGAAAATTTAAGAGGATGATATCCAGGCTTACTATCTTATATGGTGTAGAATGTTGGGCAGTACAAAAGATGCATGAACAACAAATTAGAGTGGGAGTGGCAGAAATGCGAATGGTTAGGTGAATGTTGAATGTTACCCAAATAGATTGCACAATATAGATATTAGATAAATACTTGGAGTAGCTTCTATTTTTGATAAGTTAAAGAAGGATTGTTTAGATCATTTGGGCACATGCAAAGAGGCTAGATAACGAGCCTATAAAAAAAGTTGTTACATCACTGTTTTAGGAAAGCCACCAAAAGGAAGACCAAAAAAGATACGAGAAAAAATGATTGAAGATAATTTGAAGAAATTGCAAATTAACAAAGATATACTTCATATAGGTGAATGGAGAAAAAAACTCATGTAGTTGACTGCATTTTGCTGAGACAAGGTTAGGATAATGATGATGATGATGATTTTTTCGTTTCTTGCGATGTGAAAACAAATAAGCCAAATGTAGAAAAGGGAAAAAGGGGTATATAATGTTTGTAAATGGAGTGTGTTGAAGGTTTGCTTGGTTGATGGGACATTATGATGTATGGTATTTGGGAAACTGAAAGAAAAGGACATGAGACCGTCAATTTTTTCTTTAGTATGTTATTCAATTTGAAGTGTTTACATGTGGAAATCACAAGATGCTAGCGATTTATTTGGTGGAATTCAAGTTCAGCAAAATTTTTTAGCATAATTCTAGTAAATCTTAATGTAACACTTGGAGTTGAGCCTGTGACTTGTAAGTCTTACCAACAAGCCACATCTCATTGAATGATGAATATGCTTTTTTTTGTCAAGTTGATTTAAGATATAAAATTTATCGATGTCTATAATGTTGCTCTACTTAACATTTCACCAGGGAGAATCATATTGCACGCAGAAAAATTTAGAAAATTTATTTATTTTGCTTGACTTGTTTAGCATGCAGAAAATCTAAAATTGCTCGGTAGTTACTGTTGATGGTCCTAGTATATGAAACATATTAGTATGTGCATTTCCTTGATCCAAACTAAAGAAGAAGTTAAAAAAAAAAAGATTATTGCAGAACATTAGGTAATAACTCTCACCTAAAACTAGAGAAATGTACAGGACATTTTTTAATATATAGTTTCCACTTGAATATGCACACTTTCTCCTTTGATTTTTTTTCCCAAGGATAATCAGGCTTCAATTTATCAAATTGTATGATATCTTTAAAAACATGGTTGCTAAGATAGGAAAAGTACTGAGGAGAATCTGCAGCGAAGGAATTCCCATCCATATAATTAGCAGATGTGGAAAGGCTCCACGAAGAAAAAAGTGCTCCCCTGAAATTGCGTGGAATGTAACTATTTTGTAGAAGTAGTATGATGTGCCAGTCATAGGTTGCAAGCCCTTAGAAAGTTTGATGTTTTCATGTATTGGGATGGGCATGTTACTATATGCAATTCCGAGAAAAAGAAGAAGGCTTGAACAAGTCTTTGTAACAAAATACCAAAATTATGAAATAATATTTTGTAAAGAAATTGTGAAGACTCCAAAGGAAGATATGCATGTATCCAGAAGAAATATGTTAACTTTGGCCTCTTTGTGACTCACAGAAGTTTAAGTGTTTAAAATTAAAATGGTCTATAAAACATTTTGTTTTAGATATTTTCTGAGCATTTTCAGCAACGAACTATGCTCTTTTTGGAGTGCTGGTCTGAGGTTTGTTTTTGGTATGAAAACCTAATATTCTAAAATTACAAAGCAGCTTGGAATTCACATTGTCTAATTACTTAAATGTATGTTAGCTTTTTCTTTGTAATTGAAATACTGTGTTTTGTAACATTACTGTTCATAATTATCCTGTATTGTCTTCTTTAGCCTGTTTGATTGTTTGTATTTATTGAAAGATTGCTTGTTTGACGTTCTAAAATGAACAAGATGATTTTAATTTATAGTACCCAATGGAGCTTCCTGAGGTAGAATTGGTTGACACGAAGGGGTTGGATGAAGCTAGACATTCTTGCCTGCTTATGGAAGTACATAATGTGGCCAAGGATTTTGAGGCCCCTATGCTAGTAGCATTGTGTGAGGTATGTTTATCAATGACATATTTTTGAGTTGCAAACTGGCTGCAGCTGGCTTATATTGACGTAAAACAGAAATTTTATTCCATTTATATAGACCTAAAAAGTCTGTTAGACTATTCAATTTTTACAAAATACATTAATACCCCTATTTTCCAAAGTATATTAAATGCATCCAATAATGATGTAGTGTGAACACATTTTCACGATATTGCCATAGTACCAATGGTGATATACTAAGTAATTCTTACCAATTTCTGCATTATATGTTCCATTGCCATCCAAAAATGTGAGTTACACAAAACTTCAACACAATATGTTAATTTTCTGTTATCTATAGCCTACATGATCTTGTTCTGAACATTTTTCAATCTTCCAGTTCCCACTCTAAAATGATGAGATTCTATTCTTACTATGCTAAGCATTGTTTGCATTTGAATGCGGATTGCTACATGTTAATATTCTACATTTCTATCAAGCTTGTTTCCTTTGATATCTTCACAGTAGAAGTAGAGCTGCTTTTGATTTTCAGCTTTCTTTAACCATTGTTCAATAACATTTTCTTTCACTATTACATAAGCCTCTTGTGTATGTGTTATCATATTGGATCTTGAATGCCCTAATTTGTCAGCCATATCTCTTTACTATTATACCAACCTTTCTATTTAGTATTTCTAATTACCTTTGTTGAGAGCTTGTTGCTAGGTTTAGTGCTTTGATAGGTTAAGAATTGGTACATTGACCTAGCTACCAGTGGTAGCATGTTGGCCTCTAACAACAACATTGCATATGACAATTGAATTTTTTGTTACTGTTGCTCAATAATATATATAAAAACTTTCTAATTGTTTGTAACTCTTTATGATATGCGTTGATTCTGGTTGTAATGTTAATGGCATTTCAATCCTAAATATATGCTATGATCCATAATTTCAATTCTTTTGTTTTTTATCCGAAAATCATAACCTTTCTTCTTTGTTCCACAAATCATAATATTTGTCTTTACAAGATTTGCTTTCATTCCTATGTGCTTGCAAAATTTTTCTAATACCTAAAACATTTCTTGTAGCTCATTATAAGAATATGCAGTAAGTAGCATATCATCTACGAAAACCAGAAACTGAACTAGGCTTTGGCCTATTCTGATAGAATAATGGTCACGTACTTTTTGGATCTAGCTTTCTGGCTCACCGATAAAAATTTCAAATAATGTGGGTGAAATATGGTAACTTTGCTTACAGAATTTGCAGGACTTTTTTATTTTCATGTTTCTTAACTTAAACATTATTTTTATATAACACTGCCTTTGTAGAATCGACAAAACATATGAATGTATTACTTTGATTCCGTTACCTTGCCCACAGTTATCCCAATACAAAACATGAGAGTATTCAGATGATCCATTGTTGAGTGGTTTTTCCGAAAACCTGTCCATGAGACAGCACACAAATGGTTTTCTTCTGCCTAGTTTCCTAATCTCCACTCCAAAGTGATGTCAAGTAATTTGGCAAATACATTACCAATCAAGATGAACCAATAATTATTCAAATCTAATTTCTCTTCTTTTCTAATAAAATAATAGTTCTATTAATAATCCATGTGCTTATTGAATCATTCTAAGTCCATCCTTAAGGTTTCTTTTAGCTGTCTTCTTATGTTATTAGACCACCCCATTTCAGTAATTCATAATACACTCCTTCTATATCTACTATTTCTTTAGAAGCTAACCTATCAATCCCACTTAACAGTTCTTTTAATGTAATCTGTAGCACCTCTGAGTTTGTAGAGCTAGTTTCTTGGTCAACTTCATGATGATAAAGATTTTTATAGAATGTTTGTATCTTTTAAAATGAAAGACTGTTACCTATAAAGATGTTGAGAAAAAATTTCTTGGGTGTTGTTTTACTATCTTCAACATATTCTCTTATGTTTTTCATATAAATTGTCTTTTCTTTTCTTTGTGCAGGTTAGTCTGTTGTAGCTCCTAATCATGTCCTTATTATTACTATATTGTATGATGGCCAGTCTTTCTTGTAAACTTACTACATTAAGGCACAGTAAACCCACAGATTTTTTTATGAGTAGCAAGTTATATTTTCTTTGACATTTACCTAAATAAAACGGTTTTAAAAATAAATAAGAAAAGAAGTTGATTGTGTAATATTTTGTTCTATTGTAGCAGACTTTCATAACATCTTTCTGAATCTGAATGTTCTGAATTGAAATAAATATTCCTAATGAAGCAGCGAGATAGGAGATTCATATCGTGAAGCATATATTGTCTTAATCTTAAATTGACCTCTACTTATAAGATGGTTCTAGTGCCTTAAAGCATTTTGTATGTTGATTTTTAATAGTCTTCATGTGCTTCTAATAAATTGATGAATGACCGTTTATGAATTCAGTTTTATATACTTTAGTTTGTTGTGACCGAATTGCAATGCTACATTTTAAGAGACTGTATAAAAGCAAGTTGTGAATTTCCTGATACTGCCCTTTCGGTTTTGTCCGACATTAATTTTGATAATCTTTCTTCTCAGGCAGCAATTGAAAGGCTCTCAGATATGAATCATCCTGAGGGAGACTGTGCATTTTGCCTCTTTCCCTTGGCTATTGAGGATGATAGGAGTGGAGCAAGGCCTTTCATGAAGTTGATGTCATGCTTTCATTGTTTTCACAGGTTTAGAGCACGTCAAACTTGCATTTTGACATATATGAAGCTGTTTTACATTCTGGACCCAAGGATCTGTTGGATTGGCTCAGTTTCAAACAAATTTTTTTCCCGTCTAGTATATCTCATCGATAACTTATTGGAATTGAACCTAAGTCATATGGCTTAATCCTTGTAAATATATATTGTTTTGAAAACACCACCAGCTTCTGACTTTCTTTCCTTTACCCCTTTTTATAGTGATTGCTTTGCAAGTTGGTGGCAGTGGTTACAAAAACAGAGTAATTTCAAAGAAAATGGTTCATCAGTTGCTACTGTGGCAGGACAAAGAGAAACTGAAAATGATGGTGAATATTCTGCTTCCAGGCATGTGGTTTTTCCCTTGTTACATCTTATCCTAAAGATGTGGATATTGCTAGCCGTATTTGTGTAGCAAAACTGTGTTTGACGTTGATACCTTGTTAACATTGTTAGACCATGATGTTATTGCTGAATTGTATAAAACTAATTTTCAAATGACCAAGGAATTCAGGCATATTACCATATAATGATGAGAAGAATCTTTTGTTTTACATTCATCATAATTTATGCAGATTAGGAAATAGAAGTGAAGAGAAATTTACGGGGCATTGCCCTATTTGTCGCAAGGTGATTCATGGAGGGGATATCGAGCATGTTCGGCTATTATTGACGTCTGACATCAATACCAATATGGTGAGTATGCCTTATTTTGAATCTACTTTGAAGTTTTGAGTTTTCACGCTTAGATTTGCAACAGTAGATTGTTCAAGAATAATGTGGTTTTTGAACTACTACTTTGTATGTTTAAATTGTTGATATGTTAAATATCGACCCTGTTTAATGCATGGCTAAAATATTTGAAAGTTATTTACTCGTTGAATAGTATAATAGAAAGATATTTGTTAACGTCACGTGTCTGGATTTACTGGTTGAGTTTAAACAACTAAAATCATTATGTAATCGACTGTCTGCATAACCAGCCGGCCAAATGTATGGATTTACTGGATGAGTTTATCTAACTAATTGTTATGGTTTCTATATTGTATTTTAGGAGGATGAAGAAATCAAGATTGATTACAACCCGTCAATTGATGATATTAAACGAAGAGAGGCATTTGCAGAGTTGTACCTGGGCCAGAAGGAGCGTGGCGGAATTATAGAACCTAAGAAGCCTGAAGTCATATTACCAGGAATGTTTCTTCCTTTAGTTGCAAATGCAGCTGGAATGCAAGGAAGTCGTGGCCAAGAAACGTCTTTGGCTGAAGAAACTCTTAACAATGAGGCGCCTAGTACCAGTTCAACTAATATCTCGCATAAGGAGTCAAATCATGGTAGAGCTTCAAATTCTAGGAGAGCCCACTCCAGTCGACCGTTTAGAAATAGGGGCAGAGCGCCTAACAGCCAGCGCCAATCACATGACCATGCTCAATCTTCAAAAACGGGCAAAGGCATCGGTCGAGGAAAGTCATTATGGGTTAAGAAAGATTGAAAGAATAATACGTTTGTATGAGCTCTAAATATATTAATTCAAAAACTATGATGTTAAGCAGCTTTTCAAAAGAAATCTGCTTGAACATATGCTTTTGTGTATAGCCCACGGATTTGAGGGAAAGACCCTCGCTATCCGCTTGAACCAAATTATTTAAATGGTTCCTTATGATCGTGTAGCCACTGTCTTGCGGACAGTTGCGTAGTAAAATTATTTTTTGGACCCGCATTCTTATCAATCATTGAAATGCAAGGTATGATGTTGTTTGTACATAGATTTAATATTACATTGAAGTATTTGAGGCTTGTCATTCGTTGCATTACCATGTGTGGAGAACCAAACGTTAACGGTAATGGTCAGAGTTTAAGGATGTCCATTCTGTTATTTCATTCCGAAGGTTTTTAAAAATCCTTCAACCGTACTGGTGTTTTGCTGTTACAGATTTCAAATCTTGGGTCAGACGGAATATTTCGTTCCCTTTTCATATTTGGATTGTTATCCCAGCGGGCTGTACGGATTCCTTTCGGATCGCAGATTTGACGTGTCAGCCGAACCTCCATCTATGCAGAACTCGGAGAAGGTAGAATCATGCCTCGTTCGTCCGGACTTACGGACTTTACCTTGGGTTTTTGGTCAATAAGCCTGAGTAACCATGCCACCGGGAAGTTGCGTATTGGCATACGCACAGTCTGTTATTCCAGACTTGGGTTCACAGCTTTCGGCAGCATCTTGATTTCCAAAGTTCAATTACCTGATGGAAAACAGCAACGTCTTGACATATCTGAGGCCTGCAAACCAGAATTTCAAGCGTCAGAATGGGTGGTAGAAAAGAATACAAATAAATTTATTCAAGGAAATCCCAGTTTTAGTGAAATCCAGCCTTTGTTTTTTAAATTGTTTTCCGAATTTCGTTTCGTATCTAATGCATTGGTGGTGGTGGAAGCACGAATGCGACTGGCGTGTGGGTGGGGGGCCCAAAGCCGAGGCAATACGACACGACAGAAAGGCAAACCCGATCCATTCCATTCATACTTGGCTCCCTATCCTCACTGATGCACAGAAAGCCCAAAGGGCTGCTGGCCTTATCTGCGCGCTGTGAAGCCATGTACACACTCTCAACACTCGCTCACAGTCCCGGCAGGAGACACAGAACCAGCAGCATTACACAACAATGAATTCGTCATGCTCACGCGTCCGCCTTCGCATCCCCGTACCCATCGTCTCATCTTCCTCGTCGGGGGTTCGAATCCCGGCCCCAAAAAAAGGCAAACCACCGCCAACACCCATCCAATGCGGACGAGGCCTCCTCCTCCGTGCCTCTCTGCTACTTCCTCTCCTCCCGCAGTTGCACTCCCAGGCGGCCACCGAACCGTCACCGTCAGCGTCACCGTCACGGTCAGAGTCTTGCGAGGCGGAATTCAAGGTGACGAGTTCAGTGTACCTGGACGTGGCCATCAACGGCGAGGACGTCGGCCGCATCGTGATCGGACTGTACGGCGACGCCGCCCCGGCGGGTACGGCCCGGGTGGCGGCGCTGGCGGCGAACAACGTGGCAGGCGGCGGCGGAAGAGGAGGATTCCGGCGGCGGGAGTTCCAGAAGGTGACTCCCACTTTCGTGGAGCACGGCGGCGTGCGGTCGCTGGTGGGGCCGGCGCGGGAGCTGGTGCGGGAGAGGGAGGCCATGGCGGAGCGATTCTGCGGCGGGAGGCCGCCGCGGTTCGGGCGCGGTCACGTGGGGCTGCTGGTTTTGGATCCGGATAAGCCCCCCGCGGAGGTGAAGCTGGTGGCCAAGGGAGGCAAGCTGCAGTTGCAGGAGGAGGAGCGAGGCCTTGATCCCAACGGAACGCAGCTGGTGATTGGTACCAGCCATGATGCTCCGTACCTGGACGCTGCGGCGTTGCTGCTTGGGAGGCTCCTGGATGGCTTCAATGTGCTTGACCGCATTGCCTCCGTCAAGGTTGTGCAGGATAACTCCGCCTCCCCTTACTTCAGGTGCCTACCTCTCTTTTCTTACCTCCACTCTCACTTTTACTGATTATATATATATATATATATAAAGCCTTACGACTGGACGAGGTAAAGGTAACTAAGATAACTAAAAACTCTTCTATCTAATTTAGTTTCACCCTGATCAAGTTTACTCTCTTTGTTTGTTGTTTGTTAATGGTGTTGTTGAGGAATAACTCGTTGGCATAAATAACTGTCAAGAGAAGTTAACTTAACCTTGCTGTTAGATGACATGGGGCCTGACCTAACTGGCAGGGTTAGTTTTTGAAAACACTACTACATTTTCTGAATGTTTTCGACTCGATCCAAAGAATGCGAGAGGCCGCCCCAGTGTTCTTCTTTGGATTATGTTTTACAAGACTGATCTCCGGAGAACTCCAACTTTTTGAACATTGAACTTGTTACTGGCTGTCTGTCTGTCCAGGGTGTGTGGAAATCTTTTTATAAATTAAAAATTTAGAACTTCGTTGGTGAGAATCGAAACATCTTGACATATGGCATAGCAAATGAACAAGATACTGTCGTGTAAAACAACTTGGGTTGAGGGGGAAAAATTAATACATTATTACTTGAACGGTAGGATATCAGGAGTCCCCAACTTATGGCCGCAGCACTTAAAAGTGTAAATGGTAACCGTTCTATGTTAGAATTTTGTGAGGAGATTAGAGTGGTTAAGGTGTTCATGAGAAAAGAAATTTATTATTATGAATTATCTTTGTTTAGCAATGGATCTTTATCTAACCATGGTTAAAGTGCTCAACTTATAATCGAAGATTAAGGTTAAAGTCTTTGGATGTATAAAGCTAATTGAGTTCATATACTTGATAGGATATAATTTTCATGACACAAATAAAACACCTATCCAATATTTCCTTTGGGTTATTAAACCAAGTTACCCATGGAACTATCGCATATCACCATATTAGTGAATGAGGAAATTATTAGAATTGTTTCTTTGTTTGTTTAAGGTGAATTAATAATCTATGCAGCCATTTTCAAAAACTTATTATTTTTACTTTTGTAGTATGATATTTCTTTTGTACTTTTATTAAAAATAAATATTTATGTAGCCATGGATATTAATTGTGATTATGTTGATGATCAGGGCAGCAAAATTAATTGGTGACAAGAGAGCACTTGTTACAGAGAAGAATTTTTATAAACCATACTTGAAAATTGTTGTTACTAATTGTGGATTGCTTTCAAATTCTACTCAATGATTTTGTAAATATTTATGTATAGGAGATTGAAAAGGACTAGGCACCGTAAATAAATCAATACCATCACACTTAATGGTTTATTACCTTGTAAGTTGGGAGTGGAATAAATTTTTCAAAATAAATCTTATCCTATAAATTTTCTTAATACAACATTATAACTTAAGTACAATTCCATCTAAAATTACATTATTGTTATTAACTATCTTTAATTGTAAATGAATTCATGCTTTTTAGAACTAGCACTAACTTTTGTTAAATATAATAGTGTGTCAAATAAGCATGTCCATTGGAATCCAACCTACAAGCTACAAATCACAAACTATATGCTCTAACCAACCAAGCAATCCCTCATTTGACATTCATGCTTCTAAATGATGCATATGCATGATGTACTATTTAATTATAGTAAAGGCTTAGTAGGACTTGAAATAAGAGGTTGTAAGGGTAGGTTATTACATTTTATGATAACATATTTCTGTTGTTGATAACATAAAATAGTAACAAAATCCTTTTCATTTCATAAAGCACATATGATGGAGCACAAATGACTTGAAAGGATAAAATGCTAAAACTTTTCACCTCTTTATATATTTTTTTATTTGGGCTTATATAAAGGGGTTGTTGGTGCTGGGCATTGAACTTAGCAGCTCTTGGTACAAGTTGTGTTAGTTAAAGTTTATCTTTTAGAAATTGATGAGCGGCAAGGTACCCCTATGCCCAACCATACGAATTACAAGTGTTCACGTGTAATCTGGTCGAATTCTGTGGATGGGATTAGTTGTAGCATCTAGATTGTTATGCTTTGATCGTAGTTCGTTGAATGATAGCTTTGTCACGTATGGTTTAGTCCGAAGTGAGGCATATGATGTTGTCTAATTTCTACGTTGCTACTCCTGATGACAATAAAGAGATGAATTAATGAAACTAATGAATAATGAAAAATAAAATCTAACTAGCCTATGGGCAATGGTATTTGTGCCTAACCATCCATACATGTCTTGGACTTTGTGAGATTACTTTTGGGTTGCCAAGTGTATGTCATTGGTTGTGTCAAATGATACACCTTTGGATTACCAACTATTTACACTTACACGTTTGTGATTAAGGTGTACACATTTTGCTTAATAACAGGAATAGTAAATAACAATAAATGGAAATGTTTAACTAAGGAAAGCATTGAATAATTAAAGCAACAATATTAATCTAAGTGGATGCTGTAATGAGGGAAGTAATCTTGATCTTTATTCCCAGTCTGTCACACTCGAACAAAGGTGTTGTACAATTACAAACATCACGTTGCAGGCATGCACTAGAAATAACAGACTTAAAAGAGAAGAAACTGAAAATTAAAATTAATTTCTATGCTCTACATGTTGTCTTGTCCAAGAGTCCAAGTGTAGTATTTATAGGCGAGATCTAGATGAGGTGACATTGGGTATCCAACGTCACTTATTAGCCTCGACGTTGGGTATGCAATGTAGGGACTCTGATGTTGGGGCTCGTCAAATCTCAACTCATCATACCCCCATAACTGAATGAAAACTTGTCCTCGAGTTAAACAAAGATGAGAAACAAGTTTTTTACAAAATATTGGGTAGGTATGGGATTATTGATTGACGTAAACCATGGACAAAGTAACTGGCTCTTCGCATGCCACAATGGTGCAGTACAAAAATGGAACACATTATTACAAAACAAAACAAAACAAAAACAAGATTGGAAAGCTCATGTAGTGCTTGAAGGCAGTGGCTCTTCCATCAACTGCTTCCCTTTGTTGTTAGGTTGTTGAAACTTGTATCGATGGAGTAAAGCTTGCAACTTTTTTTCTTCCATCCTTGGGTCGTGCATCGTCTAGGCTGCTGTGCTGATGTGTGTTGGTGCCAGTACATCCAAAGGACATGGTAATTGCAAAAACATTTGATTTGGTTTTACGTACCATGCTGCAAACTGTCATCGTTCTTCCTCGAAAGCCCTAGCTTTATCTTTAAGTTCATGGTAACTTATCAACTTGCAAGCCAAGTTTGGGGCTACATCTTTTTGTCCTTGATAACTAGCTTTGACCACCTCCAACTTTGAGTTTGCCACCTACAACTTTTGCAAAGTGTCTTTTTGATCTCCAAACTCTTTCTCATACAATGCATAGGTGGTTGCCACTTATTTTATCAGCTCACTTCGGGGACAACTTTCTGTTAACATGGTAAGGTTGGCATATCTAAGGTTAGCCAATGTCATGTACTCTTTTAAATCTTCTATTTGTAGGTCTTTGTTTTTGACTTTCGCTTGTTGGACCATGGCATAACTGTCCAACATGGCTTGCCATTTAGAATTTTGCAATGACAAGAAACTAATGTGGACCTTGGCCATCTTGATTTCCTTCTCATTAATTTCCTTATACATGCCAACTTGGTCACGGAAGTGTTCTTTTAATTTTTCATGCTTTTTGGCTTTGTTTTGCCATGTGTTGTTCTTGATTGTTGACTTTTGACGAATAGTACATACCTCCTCCATGGAGAGGGCTCTATTTTTTCAGGCCAATCTACTCATATCTTGGTTGATCCTCATCAATTGTTCTCGCAACTAGTGGATGCTTTCCTTCAAGATGTTCTTTTGTTTTTCTATAGTGGTCAACCAGGAATTCTCTACTGTTAGCTGCTTATTTTCTTCTTGGATGGTGGTCAATGCCTTTTTATATGCATGAGGTTGTGGGTTTGTAGCAAAGGCATTTCAAATCGCCATCTCCTTCTCTCACTTCGCAACTGCTCTCTCCTTTTCTAGCATGGTGAGCTCCTCTATCCTGAATTGTTCAAGTTGGTCTAGTGCAACAGCGTGTAGGGCAGCCAACTCTTCTTGCAATATTTGTACCTCAGGTTTTGCATGTTTTGCCTTGACCTCTGTTATGATCAACTTTTCTTTGGTGGTGATGAGGTCTGACTGTGCTACAGTGACATTGCTTGGGATGTCAACAGAGTGGTCATCACTTGACCTGTCTACAATAAATGATCAAGCACGTCCTCATGCACCGTAGGAGTCATTGAGGTCCTAACCAGCATTTGTGCATCTCTAGTTCATGCTAGATTAGTCAGAGGGATAATAGGAACATTGAACAACTCCTTGATGTAATCAGTGATCACCTCTGCTGTGCCTGCTACATCCTCATGTTGTAGCACCACAACTATGGCACCTTTTTCAATTTCCAAGGTGACTTGAAAGGATGCAACATTTCTAAAGATTTAGCATGACCATTGGGATTCCCCTCTGCCTGATTGAATTGAGATCTCTCCCCTTGTTGGATCGGTTGATATGGTGGGCCGTACGACGTTGTCTATAACCCTGAAGAGATTGGCCTCATCCCTACTTCCCTGGCTAATGATTTTAGCAATTCTCTGCAGGTGGCTCATCGACAGTCTATAATCTTGTGATAGCAGTGGTGGAGCTTGTGCTTGTGGATGTTGCTTAGGCTCTTGTTGCGTTTCTGCTCTTGGTTCTACCTCCTTTTCAACTTCTTGCTCCTCACTAGAATCTTTTCTTGGTGCTGCGATTTTTAGGAGTTCTGCGAAGGAGGCATGCTGAGCCTTCCTAGGGATATCATTGGTATATCTCAAAATTCTAGTGCGCTTGCACAACTTTATGATCAAATAGGGAAATGAAAGTGTTGGTCTCCTTGACTTCGTTTCTTCGAATCGTTGTTGGATTTTTGTGAAGTAATATTGGGAAAGGTTGATTGCAAATTTTTCCATTAGAATGACACTTCCCCTAGCTGCATAAGTTGAGATTCGATTGAGTCCTTTGGTAGGAATTAGGTGGTATGTCCCAATTTTAAAGTAGGTTCTCTCTTCCAAAGTCATTTCATGGTATGACTTGTCCTCTTTACTGTATGTCCATTTCAGCCATAATTTTTTGTTTCGGGGTTAGATCTGGTGGATAGGTGGGAAACCTTGGCCCCTGCATTGGCAAGGTTGAGAGCTGTAGCAATGTCCTTGACCAAGTAAGAGACAATCACCCTGTAGATATTAACAGTGGTGCCCTCGTCTTTGTTATGCTAAAATTGATGGACTTCATCTAGGTACCATTCACCATTGTCAGACAAGATAGCCCACAATGGGGATGCTTTGAGTTGTGTTTGCATCGTTTTTGGAGCAAACTCCACAAACGAACTGAAGTCCATTTCCATAATGACCGAAACAATGTGAATTTCTTCAAGGTGGTAGCAAGGTAGTTGGGGGGCAACATGAGACGTTGTCCCTGTTCGAGAGCTGGTACTTCTTTCACCTCACCTTAGGCCAATTGCCCAGTAGCAAGGGCCTCTTGATGGATACTGAAAGACTAGGCTTCTTGTTCAACATGTTCCTCATGTTCTCCTTACTGGCCACGACCACCACGTGGACATTTAGCAGCTCTCTACAAGGGTTCACCTTGAGCACCTCTTTTTGGGACCATATGCAATCAAGCAAAAACCAAGTGTTACCAAGGTTATGTTTATTATCATTAATCAATTTATACCTTACTCATAACCTTAGTTTATTGAGCTCATAATGCATATGATTGCAAGGTTAAGAAAACTTCAAGAAAAATCCCCCAAAAAGTGTCTATCTCTTATATGATCCATCGCAACTAGTTCCCTTTTCATTACTTATGGCTTAAAATAAGGGTTATGGGCTCGTGGATTACAAAAATTGGACATCTTGCATTATCATTAGTGAGTTTGCATTATAATTCCTAAGGTTTTTTTAACATCCTTACCCTTATGATACCTTCTGGGTGAAAGAAAATTTTAGCAAATCAACACAAAGTTTGCACACAAGCACACCTCCATGACAAGTTGAACACTTTGGGTTCAGATAGATTTGAACGGCATGAAAATCAGAGCATTAAAGAGCTAGATATTGCGAGTGGAAGATGGAGGTGCAAAGCTCTAAGTTGTGAGAAAAAATTTCAACTTCCCCTAGTAGCAAATGAGAGAAATGAAGTTCATGTTGCGCGGCGGTCAACTATTTATACCTTTTTTAGACCCAACGTCGGGTACACAATGTCGAAGTCCAAAAATTTCAATTTTTATGGGGCCAAAGGATATATTGAAGCTCTAAATTTGATTGGAAGGTTGAAAGTTAAATTTTGCATTTCGGGTAAGTGGAAAAGTAATTAGAGGCACCAAAAGTAGGATAAGATGAAGTTGGTGAAGTAAAAAGTACAAGAATGAGCAAGAAAAAGGGCGTTGAAAGCATAATTGAGGGACAGATTAATTTTTGATAAGGAAAACAATAGGATGAACCAATTTGAGTTTTTGGAAGGTGAAAAATGGTGTGTGCACAATAAACAAGTACAAGTTACAAAAATTACACAAGTGGGTCCCCCCCAAAGCAGGCTCTAGCCTATGATGCTCCTGTGTAACCACATTGATAATGTCTGTAGGCACTAGAGGGGTTGAATGCATCACAAGCTTGTAAAACAAAACACACACATGTTAAAACCACCAAATTGAGATAATCACTCTATGTTACACAAAACCACAAGTTATGAACATTCAGA
>MNCI01029388.1:16510-106970 GCA_015680685.1 Gnetum montanum
GGGGGGTTTTTGAACATCTGTACGGCTCTGTGGTTCGGCCGCCATGTTGGGGCTCGGCCGGGTTTTTCACATGATCCTTTGTGGGTTTCCGGGCCCCCCCCCCCCTTCCGGGTGGGCCACCCCCACTTGTACTTGTATAGTCGTGTACCATTCTTTCAGTAATACATTCCCGAACATTCACTCAAAAAAAAAATCATTTAGCTTTCCAAAACATATGAAATGTTCTCTAAGAGAAGGACCTAAGATGGATTAGGAATACAAAGGAGAATGACTGTATGACTTATTGATAAGGGTAATTAATTAATGATATCAAATATTATCTACTATGTTGAGTTATATAGTTCTAATTGGACTATATATCTTGAGGTATACCTATATTACAATTATTTTAGAGTTTCAACGTTTCCTTCTCCCCATAAATGAGAGGTAGGATTGAACTTAGAAGGGGGGATGAATAAGTTTCCCAAACCAAAATTAACAGCCGCAAAAACTACACTCAAATTTTTCATGGTTCACTAACTTGAGTACGTCCACATTTAAAGGGTAGAATCCTTAAAAACCTTCAGACTTTTTATTTAAAATTGTGGTTTGAAGGGCACCACATCTTGTACAAGCTTTAAGCTCCACTATGGAGTGTTTCATCACTACAAAACCACTCAATCCCATAAGGTCCTGACAATCTTAGAATGTTGTTTCAAGGATCCCATAACCTTTACAAATTGAGCTCTAGACTAGAGTGTTTTGATGTTGCACAAAAACTTAATCTTGTAGGATCCTAATAAGCTCAATGATGATGCCTTCTTGTAAGAAGAAAATTAACCCTATTAGGGTAACAAGAGAGAAACAAAATCGCAAGAAAAGAATGTAACTTAAATTACAGGTCCTCATACTTTGAAGAAAAATTTACAATTTAACAAAATGATTTTACAAATGAAGTACACAAGTACAATATAAAATGATTACTTTGATAGTGACAATTCATGCACAATACTTGTACTATACCTAAGAGGATGAAGTCTTCTTATAGCCTCAGAGTTTCCAAAATCACCTCAAAATTTGTACAATGGCTGTTTAATGGCTAATGTATACTTCTCCTTTGAGATTAGGACATCTCGCTAAAAATGAATTCAATTTTGTGGAGACATCTCTTCTACAATTAAGATGTCTCTATGGAGATGTCTTCTTCTAATAAGAGACATCTCCTATTTTTGGAAGACATATTCTTTTTATGAGCTTCACTTTGGCCAAGACATATTTTACTTTTGCAAGACGTATTCTTAGCTTTTGAACTTTGATTCTCAAAGCTTCCTCTTGATCACTAGAGCATCTTCATTTGATTCGTAGCCTTCATCTTTATGCATGCTTGTTCATGCTTCCTTAAATCCTTATAGTCTCATCATTGACATCTCTTTGTAGATCTCTATTCTTGAGTTCTCTTTCAATCCTTGCAAAACATCACATTCCACAACATTCTATCGTCTCCACTTTCCTTAAGATTTTCACATACCAAAAGGTCAACAATCTCTCCCCTTTTTGGTGATGTCCAAAAATTAAGAAAATGGGTGAGTTGTTAAACCAATAAACAATAACCATAATCATTAAAAAAAATATTAAGACATATAAATTATAATGGCAATCATGGACTAGGGTAAAGGCTCTAAATCCCAAGGAATAAGGTAGAGATTGTGTAAAAATGAAAAAGAAACTAAGCTAATATAACAATGCTAAACAAAGGCAAAACTTGTCTCCATAAATAAAGTGCACCACAAATAGATAGCTAAGATAAGAACCATCTGTCGATATCACAAATTCTTCATACAACTGTCCATCCAATATGACTGTTGAAATGTCCTCAACATGTACAAAAACTACATATGTGCAAATTCACATCACATCAAAACCACCTATGTATCAAATTTTCCAAGTCCACATCAAAAACTCTCTTCCTCTTTTTGCACATCATAAAAAAGGAGGGATAATCCAAGAACTCTAACCATTGACCTCTATAGCATCATTGAAGTCATCATCATCTAAAGCAGCTATAGCTCTAGATAGCCTATACATCTCCTCCTCGTTGTCATCATTGTTGGTGTTGTTGCTAGTCACATGCTACTTGATATCTTCATTTGAAGATGGGATCTAGATAGGGGCCCTTTGTGGATGAAGCTTCACTCAAAAGCAAGATGAAGCTAGTGGATCTAGCTAAGTTGGAGTCTATTGAGAGGATGATGAAGTACCCTTTCTCTAATATCTAATGTCAATTATAGGTCTCCATTGGGAGTTAGTCTCAAAAATACTCTTCACAACCTACTACTCAAATGATCTAAGAGCATCACCCTGAAGTGGAACACTGGGTCCAAGCTACTCCCCCTAGATAGATGTCTATGGTCCAACTGCCTTATCAAAATCTAACACATTACCTGAGTCATAGGCTCAAGAAGGCCTAGCTACTACAGAATGTCTCAATGGAGCAGGAATACCATCATCACTATTTGAGATGGGAGGAGTGATAATCTTCTTAAACTACTACCCATTAGGAGGAAGTGATACTCTAGCAACATCCATTCTCTTACACAAGTAAGAGAGATTCCTGCCAATAATCCCAAGAGTATGGGCAAACATTCATAGTAGTTTCTTCAAGGAAGATCTCACCAGTAGATTTGGACCTTCTCAATTGAGGAGAGGCCCTAGAAGATGATGCTACTCTCTTCTTCTATGATGGAGGTCACTTGGTGTTGGGTCCTACTTCATGTCCAAGTGAGGATCTCCTCTTCTTTGAATACTCTACAAGGCTATTCATGCCTTTAAGCAAAAGCATTTATAAAATGGGAACACCTCTTTGATAGATCAATAGGTTGATGAGATGAGTGTGCCCAAAGATCCTCTCTTTGGTGAACATTGTTAACATGTCATAGTAAAGAGTATGG
The DNA here is from genome assembly GCA_015680685.1 of Gnetum montanum. Taxonomy (NCBI): domain Eukaryota; kingdom Viridiplantae; phylum Streptophyta; class Gnetopsida; order Gnetales; family Gnetaceae; genus Gnetum; species Gnetum montanum. Next base: position 19,438 of record MNCI01029388.1, read on the forward strand.
TCCAAGTCCAGTGATTATCTTGTAAGTAGAAAAAAAAAGCTTTTGGTGGCAAAAAATAGTTATATAGAATAACAAGAGACAAGGTGGAAGCATCTAGAGACATTCTATTTCTATAAACTCTACCTCTACCAAATGATACTGACTATCCAAACAAGGCCTCACAAAACTCATCAAGTGTGATGGGAATTATGCCATTTGAAAAGATATCATTTATAGAATGAATGGCAACCCAAAATACATCTACACTAGAAATTCCAAAAAGTGCATTCACAACTTGAAAAGACACATCATTAACAAGATTCCCAACCATAGATGTAAATGCACCAATAGCAACATTAGTAATAAAAATATTACAAAATAATTCTCTAATAAGAATTTTAGGAATTAAGAAATCCATAGTAATGAAAGGATCCTAATTCAAAACTTGAAAATAACTCATTAGAGCTTGCTGTCTATGCAAAGGAAAGGACAATGAACGCTTAGAAATGATATTCATGGTTTGACTTACCTCAAACCAGTGATGGGTGTTGGTAGATCTAATATAGGGAGCATAGGTGCTTGGATTACTTGTGGATCCTCCACTAAAATTCTTCTTAGGTGGTTCCCTTAACATTCCATCCCTCTTATGAATCATAGCTACTCAAATCACTCTTGTTGGTAGTGCCATGGTTGTCTTCTTGTGGCTTTCTTCGATGAAAATGAATAGAAATGAGGGTTTAAAAACTTATAACTATGGAAAATGAGGGTTTTTAATGAGAAAGAAGATGTCTCCATTTGAATATAGACATCTTTTCCACATTTTAAAATCATGTAGATGTCTCCTTTTTAGAGTAAATGTCTCTACCATGCTAAAGGTGCTAATAGTAAGACATCTTGTTTAAGGAGTAGATGCCTCCTAAAAGATGTCTCCTTTGGAAGAGGCTCAATAGAATGGGGTTTAGAAAATTCTACCAAGGATTATAGTCTTAAATAATTCTTATAAAGAATTAAAGAAAACTTACCTCTACTTACCTTTCTTGCTGAAGAGAATGAAGGTGCTTAGAAGGCTATAGAATAAGATTCCTCTTTTGATGTTTCTCTTCTTACATAGAATTCTTCAATTTCCAAGGCTTGGTTTCCTCTCACAAATTTATTGGAGAGAGTTCCCTCATTTCTCTGTTCCTTCCTTTTGACTTTCCATTCCTTCTTAAACTCCTTGTACTTTTTATTCATCCAATTCTTCCAATGGGTCTACATAGTTTCCTTTCTCAGTGCATTTTGGTAAGATCAAGGAGTCTTATGATATGACCATATATTCATATGATAAAAATTTAAATTACACTCACATTTCTTATGCCCAAATTTATGATAATAATAACATCTCACCTTTTTATATTAGTTAATGTGATCACACCTTGAACCTACTCTTGGTTGAGATGTAGTGCTCATAGATTCTTCATTCTTTGGAGTAGCCTTTGGTTGAGATGTGGTTGGTGTAGAAGATTCATCTTATGTACAACATTCCAACCCACTCTTATAATGTGGAATTATTCCTTGTTCTAAAACCATTCGAAGGGACTCTTTCACTTTAACTAGCCTTTCATTCATAAGATTTACATTTGCAAGCTCTTCTTTCATTTGCTCACAAGACTTGGTTAGCTCTTTTTTCTCAGCCCTAAGGTTTGAGATTTCCTTTGTGAGATCTAAAATCTTTGAATTTAATAAAGAAATATATTGATCCTTAATTTTTACTTGTTTACTTAACTNCAATAAAGAAATATATTGATCCTTAATTTTTACTTGTTTACTTAACTTTGCACAAATATTTTGAAAAAATAAAAGTTCATTGCTTCTTAATTTTCGAATTCATCATCTAAGGTATCAACATCATCATCTATGAGGGCCATATAGATGAGGTATGAGTCTTTTGCATCATTCTCCACCTCTTCTTCACTATGTTCTTCATCATCCCAACTTGTGTAGAATTTGGTATTTTTCAGTTCCATTTCTTTGGAGGTAGATTTTATAGCAATGAATTTTTCTTTAATTACCCCTTTGCTTATGAGGTTCATTTCATAAGTAATAAGAGCACTTTGAAGCTCTTCACATTTTAGAACTGAGAAATCTCTAATTTCTTCCATGGTTATGACTTTCAGTCTAAATTCTAGTTAGAGAGTTCTAATCATTTTTATAATGACATCATTCTTAGGAAAATCTTTACTAGTTCCTCTAATGGCCATAACAAGATCATTTACCTTAGAGAAATAATCTTTTATTTTCTTACCTTATCTCATTTTGAGCTTATCGTACTCACTTTGTAAGAGTAAAGGTTTAGATTGATTAATTATTAGAGTTCCCTCATGAGTAGCCTCTAATGTTTCCCAAATTTCTTTGGCACTTTACATCTAGCTACTCTATTAAATTCAAGTTTATTTAATGCATAATATAAAATTTTTTTTCCTTTGAATCAAACATGAACTTATCTTTTTCCTCTTATGTCCATTTTCTTTGGGCCATGATGGATTTTTTTGTACTATCAATAGATGGTGTGTAGCCTTTGAGGATGGACTCCCATACTTCAAACTCCATAAACTTGAAGAAGCCCTACATCCTTGCCTTTCAATAGGCAAAGTTCAACCCATCAAACATCAATGGCTTTGTGTAAGATGTCCCCTTGATATTTCACTCTTTGAATAAATGTTGAATGAAAGAGTACCATGCTCTAATAGCACTTGAGAATCACAAAGCTTAGAATGGGAGGATGAATAAGTTTCTCAAACTAGAATTAATGACCATAAAAATCACACTCAATTTTTACGTGGTTACCCAACATGGGTACATCCACTCTTAGAGGATAGAATCCTTGCACATCTCCAAAATTTTTTTCTCAGAAATTTAGTTTAAAGGGCATCATACCTTGTACAAGCTCTAAGCTTTGCTTTGGAGTGTTTTGTCACTATGAAACCACTCAACCCTGCAAGGTCCTAACAAGCTTAGAATATGGTTTCAAGGATCCCATAATCTTTAAAAAGTAAGCTCCACTCCAAAGTGTTTTAACATTGCACAAAGACTCAATCCTATAGGATCCCAACATGCTCAATGATGATGCATTCTTACAAGAAGCACGTCAACCCCAATAGGGTAATAAGAGAGAAATAAAATCACAAGGAAAGAGTGTAACTTAAATTATAGGTCCTTGTATTTTAAAGCATAATTCATAATTCAACAAAATTATTTTACAAATGAAGTACACAAGTACAATATACAATGATTGCTTTGATTGTGAAAATTCATGCACAACACCTAAACTATATCCAAGAGGATGAAGTCTTCTTATAACCTCATAGTTTTAAAAATCACCTTGGAATTCATGCAATGACTATTTAATGGCTAGTGTAGACATCTCCTTCAAGATTAGGACATCTCACTGAAAATGACTTTAATTCTAGGGAGACATCTCTTTTTCAATTTGGATGTCTCTATGGAGACATCTTCTTCTGATAGGAGACATCTTCTATTTTTGGAAGACATCTTCTCTACATGGGCTCCATTTTGGCCAAGACATCTACTTCTAACAGATGTGTTCCTAGATTTTGAACTTAAATTTTTGAAGCTTCCTCTCAATCACTAGAGCATCTTCATTTGATTCATAGCCTTCATCTTTATCCATGCTTGTTCATGCTCCCTTGAATCCTTATAGTCCCCTCTTTAACATCTCTTTATAGATCTCTCTTCTTGAGTTCTCATCAAAGCCTTGTAAAACATCACATTCCACAACATTTTATGTTCTCCATTTTCATTAAGGTTTTGACATACCAAAAGGTCAACAACACCTTCTCTTTTCTCCTTTAATCAATGTAAATATTTAACCATCCTATATTTATTAATAACATCAATAAAATAAACCATAAATATCAATCCAATTGAGCATCCACTTTAATGAATTTTTTAACTATAATGTAATTCCAAGATTTATATGTTATATATTATTTTTATTTACTTGCAATTTATTTAAGCCTTGATCACAATATTTGGCATGTCAATCTAGAAAGAAATTTTTTTCTTGTGACTAAAACACATCTATCAGTTATTCCTAAAAATGATTGGTAATAAAATTCTTATAACATCCAAGTGTTTCAAACCTAGGATCTTAGGTTTTCTATTTATTTATTTTTATATTGGACTAGCCTAACATTGTATTTTAATATAATATGGTCTAATATTATATTGTATTACCACCAGTGATATATGCTAGTATATTCTAATATCATCCTTATGCCTATGCACCTTAAGGTTTGGACCCTTGATTCCTTATTTACATCTTGATGAGTCATCTAGTAACATTTTGTAAGTCTATTGTAAACCCTCAACTTAGAAAGTATTTCACACACCATATGTTTGCAATTCTAGCATGTGCAATTGAGGTTTATTTCACTTAGGTTTGCATCCTTACCTTCTATGTTGCACTTATAGGTCTAGTGTATGTTTGGATTCCTTAGAATATTTTTGGATTTTTTCAGCATTCTAGGATACTGTTGACATGTTCCTTGGTGTTCCATTTTTCATTTGAAACTAGTGGTAAGAAGTGTGGTTTGTGGAGGATGCACTAACTACCCTACATGGGTGCACCTCATATGTTAGTGTAGGGATGTTAATGCACCTTACTTCTAGGCTTGGTTTGGCCAGTTCATCTATAGTGTGATTTGGGTTGGCCTACACTACATTGATGTTTGGTTACCAGTGGATCTCTATTTTTAACTCATAAAAAATATAAATATCTAGGAAGATCTCTCATGTATAATAATTGATACTTAGACTTTTAAATTTATCTTTTGGTGTTCAATTCGTATGAAGAACTCTTCCTCCCTTGGGTATGTTAATTTCTTTTCCAACTTGTGTGTGTATTTTGAGTTGTTGCTTTCATTAATGTAGATAGACTCTACTAAAGCTCTATCTTGGTTACATATCCTAGAATTGTTTGATCAATGTAGAGTCTAGTGTTTGCATAGTGAATAAAGCTCATAGTTTTTTCTTTGTTCTACCATTGATGTCTTAAACATTAAAACACTAAAAATATTAATTTAATTTCCATTCATCTTTATCTAAGGAAGTCATAAGTATACAACATGATGTTAGGCCATTGAGGTTATAAGAGCAAGCCAATTATTATTTTCCATGTATGGTTCTACACCTAGCTCATAAGGGATTGTGACATGTATGAGTGATTGTGAGCATTACATGTGTTTCCGTGAGGGATTGTGATTCATGTGTTTTTTTTAATATTTTATTTTTAGATTCATAAAATCCATAAAAACCATAAAATATAAAATTATAAACATTTCTTATATTTTTTACTATGGCAACATGGGTTTTTCATTGTATGATATGTACTATAATTTCTTTTAGAATCAATAAATGTAACAATATGCATGAATATTCTTAACAATTCACTCAACATTGTCTTCAAAGCTTTTGACTGGATCACATCACATTCTGTATGATATAATCCCATTAGTCATGACCAACAAGACTCCTATAATTGGTTCCATTGCTAGGAAAGACATTGGTAAATTTCCTAGAAATACTTATACATTTTTATCGTAATATTTTTCAAACTAAGTATGTGTTTTTTTAGCATTGTGTGTGTGGTTCTTTGAACATGAATAATATGGTGAATAATACACAAAGTGTACCAAGGACCTTTGGAAAAGAAAGTGTGAGAAGACAAACAAGGGCTTTCATCACATTTAAACACTCAAAGGATGTGATCCTACCATCAATTATTTTAGCTTATCATTAAGATAAGCAAGGAAAGTAACATAATGCTCATGGATGGTTCTCCAAGGAATCAACTAAGGTTGTAGCATGGGAACGTTAAAATGCATTGATTAATATAAGGTTGAAAGGTAATCATACATTTTATGTAGCTTGTGAGCTAGTGTATGATGAATATGAATCTCTATATAGGCAAGAGATTCAACATTGAATGGTTAAAGAGGAGGTTCATTGTTTCTTTTCATCTAATCATTTAGATTAAGAGGAAGATGATAAAGTAGATAAGAAAGAAAAAGGACAAATTTTCCATGAAGATCCATGATCAAAAACCAGTAACCAAAGTGCAAACAAAACCCATGATGATGATCTCTTTTCCAACTTCTAGCATTTGTACTTTTTTTGACCATCTAGTGATAATGATGCCCCTTTGTTTGACTATGGTCATTATTATGAACTTAATGAACTTATACATATTTTAAGGGAGCATGTTCAAACATACAAAGAGTTTACAAGTGATGATCCCCAACTTCACATGTAGACATATGACAATGCTTACTACCTACAAAGAATTGTTAGTGATTGGTAGAAGTTGTTGTTATTTTCCTACACCTTCACCAAATATGTGCAAATCTAGTACAAGTCCTTGATCCTTGCCAAATTAATCCAAAAATGAGCAAATATGATTAGAATTTTCTACAATAATCTCAAACATCTTAAGGAGATGATAAAATGAAGGTAAGAATCACTAGACATTACCATGGAGAGATATATGAAAACTATCTACCACTATTTAATCTAGTATTACTAGACTCAAACTTTGCGAGCTGCTTGTTTTTTAAAAATGATCCTGGACTTTGTAAGTTAATCAGGTAAATTTCATCATAGTTAAAAGGACTTGGAGAAAATCATATTTTCACCCCTTTGACCTTGTAAAATATGCTAAAAGTTTGACCTGCCTTCTAAGTTGCAAGTTACTCTATTGGGAAAAAAAAAATCAAAACTCTACAAGTACTTGTAGAAACTCTATAAGTCTCACAACACTCATCTAAATCATGACTTTAATCAAAGATAGTAGTTGACATGTATCATGGTTTACCTAAGAAATGATGAAGTACATAGACATGTACATGATGTACCAAATACATAAAATGTCTATGGCTTAAATCAAAGTTCTCCTTAACATCATTGCAAGTATGGAAGATGAATGGTCAAAGAGATAATCAACAAAGGAGTATAATCATGATCCTAAACATAAAAGGAATATAAAAAACATTGAAGGTATATGTACATCTCCCATTATAGTTGAGAACTTGGTACAGGATTAAGTTAGAACTAAGAAGATTCTCATAGAATTGGCCCACAAGGTGGACTAGATTTGGGAAGTGATGAATGATAAGATGATCACTACATTTAAAAATATTGAGGATAAGGTGATTGAATCTACAAGTAAATAAGTCACACCACCTAAATATAGAAAGAAGTACAAAGACAAAGGCAAAGGTAAGGTTTCATATTTTAAGAGTATTGAAGAAGATCCAAATGAGGCTTTCTCATCCTCTTCTGATGAGGACTACTATGAATATTGCACAAATCCTCATGGCTCATAGTGTTGCCTAGTCATGGCTCACATGATTGGTGAAATAAGATGACCTAGGATGCCTCTAAATTCAAAGTTTGTCAAAAGGTAAATAAGGAGAACTTCATGCCAAGGTTGATCATACTATCCTAGAGGTGCATACCCATATCTCATTCATTAATATTGTTCCATCTGCCTACTGAAGATGATGCCTTTTCATAATAAGTGTTATTGTTATCTTAACAAAGCCCCAAAAGGGTAGTTGTAATTAAGACCTGAAAGGGCATGTTGTAATAATGGACATGTGTCTTGAGATGACCTTTGGAGATTTGACCTAATGCATTTATACCTAAGTTTAGTGGTCATGCTGGCATGAAGTGGTGGAGCTAGTACAAGCAAGTCACAAGAGCTAGGTGAAGTAGGATAGGAAGTGGATTGGCCATCCCTTCTAGCTAGGTTATAGGCCTAACCATGGTGGTAGTGCTGGATTGCCTCTAAGGGATAGATGCCAAGGAAGAAAACCTTAAGGAACACTCTAAGAGCACAATTTGGATACACTATTCCATATCAATAAAGTATTTTTTTCTTTTTCTTTCTGCATTCTTCCTATTATTTTCTTTATACATAATATCAAATATCACATATATTTTTCATATGGTATATTTTCTTTGTACATATAATATCTAATATATTGTATATTTGATGTTTACCATGACATCTAGGGACGAGATGTCACAATTGGTATTGGAGCAAACCACAATCCAAGGGCCATTTAGAACCATGGGTTGACTACAACATAAACTTGATGATGAACCTTGATGCCACAACAAAGCCATTGATCATCATTGGATGTACCATATGTCTATGATGTAAGTTAGAAGATACCTTACCATTGATTTCATGAACAATGAATTAAGCATCTAGACCCTAGCAATCAAAAATATTCTTTTAGGGATATTATTAAATGATGAAGATCTAATTACACCTCATCAAGATTCATCAATTATAAGAGATGTTGGTAAGACAATGATACACTAGTCTAGGTAACTCTTACCCATATTTATATTATAATTATTAATTGATTAGGATCATTGTTAAATTTCTTTTAAGAAAGTTAGTAACCATGACTCAAATTGATCTTGTTTTGTTGAAATTCACTATCGAAGTAATCTAGAAGATTTCAAGTTACCATGTTAGCCTAGAAATGTAAGTTCAAACAAATAGGCTAGTTTGATCCTTTTGATTCCTAAAACATCAACTTCATTTTTTAACCCTAAGACTATTTCCAACACATAGTACTTGTTAAAATGATTCCAATGGTACAAATTTTATCTTGATTGGACTTATGATTTGAGAGATATTGATGTTTAAAATTTCTCATTATATATGTATTAAAATAATATTAAATTATTAAAATTATTAATTTATTATTTAAAAAAAGTCAAAATTTTAGTGTCAAGGATTAATCTAGAATTACCATTTATTGACACCAAACCTCCACCTTGTCATTGGCCAAACCACCACGTCAACTGTAGGGGCAAGGTGGAATAAAATAATAATAATAAGTTAAAAAATGAACAAAAGGTCATGGGTTCAAACTTGGGCCCCCTCCCTCCTTAGTATTCTAATATATGTATGTATGTATGTATGTATATTTTAAAAGAGGTAGGAGGTCAAGAGTTTAAACCTAGGATTCCCTTTAATTTTTTATTTTAACATATATATATATACATATACATATACATATAATATTTTATTTAAAAACAAAAAAACCTTTGACAAGGTCATGACTAGCCTTATTTTTAGCCATAGCAAGATTGTTGTGCATTGGCACAGTCGGGCCTATAGGCCAAGCTCGACCAAGCAACTACTGGTTGATCGATGGCTAGCCCAAGGATTTGTCCCAAGGGCCAACTGCATCCACCAAGGGCCAGCTCCAAGGGTCAATAACTAAAACCCCTCACATTTGTAGCTAAAAACCCTTACTGCATAGCTACCATTGTAACACCGCATCGCACATGCATCTTGACATCACCCTCCTACACACCACCTCTTCCACACTAACTCCTATGTGTGCCATCCTCTACTACATTATCTACACTACATATGTGTCTTCAGACATCTTTAGGACCATAGATCATCGTCTCCCATACCATAGATCATTGCCTCACATGTCGCCAATCATCTCCTCCCATGCCATAGATCATCACTCCCCATGTCATCAATCATCACCTTCTATGTTGTTCATCATCACCTCCCATGCCACTGATCATTGCCTCTCATGCTACAAATCCTTATATCCCATGCTGCTGATCATAACCTCATCTTCCATAGATCATCACCTCCCATGCTATTGATCATTACATCCCCCTCTGATCCAAGAAAAAAAAATAGAAAAAAATAAAAGAAAAACCCTCAGCATAATCCTTCACCACAAAGTAGTATTACAAACCTCTAGGGCCATGTTAACCCTATTAGAGCCACACTATCCCCTATTCTAAGTTGTGAAAGCCCTATTTGGGGCTACCCTCACCATGGAAGGATGGGGGTTTTGGAAACTTTCCTCCTTAACATGGAGACAACATGCACAGCCTTGAAACGTTTCCCCCTTAGCATGGAAGTTTCTCCCCTAGCATGGAGTCTTCATCCCTAGCGTGGAAAATTCAATTGCCCTAGTGTGAAACCCACAAAAGCAAAAATTCATTACTTCATGCACTTCAATGTTGATTAGCCACTTCAAAAAGCATGGTGGAAAGCTTAGCATAGAAGATTCATCTCTAGTGTGGAAGCTATGGTCCAATTACTATTTATAGTAAATGAAATAACCATGGGGGGAAGCACTTACAATGTATAGTAACCCTCCAAATTTGGCCACCCATCTCACTTAAATTTGGTAGTCAATTTGAAGCCATTTTTCAAAAAATTTGTAGCCAAATCATAGCCAACTTGTAGCCATTTTGCAGCCCCATTCATGGCCTTAAGAACCTATTAAAACTAGCCTCCAACACCATTTATAGGTTTAGCAATTTTTCTCATAGTAGAGCACTTTTGAAAAGTTTCAACAATTTTTCTAAAAATTTAAGAAAATTCTTAGCAAAGTTCAACCATTTTTATAATACCACACTTGGGACATTTTCAAGCACTCAAGGGTTATTAGAATCTCCCATGTTTGCATCCTCTTAAACCATGTACTAGAAGCACTATAGCCTTGAGATTTGTGGATTTTTGGTGTCAACACTACACTTCTAGGATTTCCAAACCCCAGCATGGAGTAATCTAGCATCCAAATTTTCCACTTTTCTCACCTCCCTAGCAATGACTCAACTTATAGGTTTGAGGTTTTAGTAGTAAAGGAATTTTTGATAGCATCAGGAGTGGCTTAGTACTTGATTGTGAAGTAGATTGCATTGGTTTTAATGGGCTTTAAACTCTTTCATAAGAGAACCACCTTTCTGCTCATCCAAGCACCATTTGTACACATTTCTCTAACTTATTCTTTATTCTTTTTCAATAAATTTTTAAATTTTAAGTTTTATATTCAAAAATAATTTTTTTTCATTATTTGGATCTATTTATATTCCCATGTTTCACATTTAATAAGTCCTTGGTTGATTTTTTGAATTGGCTAGGGCATCTTGAATTCTATTTCTCTCATAGTGACCCTATGGATTCGAGGTTGGGGAACTGCTACACAAGGATCCTTGGCTTTTTTAGCAATCAAGGTTTTTAGTCGCAACAGTTTTTCTTAGTGCTAGAAGGAGAGCCTTCACCTAAATTCTATAATCATATCTATTATTTTTGTTGTCATTTACAAGCTTTTTCTTGATTTTTGCAGCCAAAACCTTTGAAGAATCAAGACTAGTCTTTGCCCCCCTATGATCAAAACTACAACTTTGAAGTTGCATGTGGTTGGATTTTGGCTTTTTACAACACTTTCTATAAATTGTACAGCCCAAATATAGCATTTATATCTCTACCCCTTTTTTCTTTTTTATTGCAAAAACTTTATTCTCTAGTTTCTAAAGTGGGTAGTTCAACTCTTTCATGAGTTGGCCTTCCCCCACTTTTCCAACCTAAGAAAATTGGCAACTGGCTAAAACTAGTTTTAGTGGAAAAAAACCAATGTTCCACTTTGGTTTTCAGCCTTTCCCTTATCAATGTTTAGGTAGGCAGTGTGAGATTTCCATCATCTCACACCCCCCCTCCTTCTTTCCCCCTTTTTCCATACCTAGCATGGAAGTAGTTGGGAGGCCAACATTGGTAAGGCTTGAAACCAATTTAATGACTAGGTCTACTTTTATTGCACATTGAAAGAAATTTTCTAGTTTTTTGAAGCCAAAACCCACAAGGAATCTAATGCTGCCTTTACCCCCTATAGAAAAAACCTTAGCATGAAATCTATAGGTGGTTTGGGTGCTAAAATTTCACATCTACTATGAATTTCTATATCAAAGCTAGTGTGAAAGCCTTAATAACCATTTAATTCTTGCTGATAAATTATTTTCCATGAAACTAATGTTGGTTTCCATACCAACCAAGCCTACTTTTCTCTCCTTTGTGGTAAAAGTGGGCAACCTACCAAATTCATCTTTGAAAACTACCAAGCTTTCATTTTGGTCTTCAAACTTTTCCCCCTCCCTTATCTCTCCAATGTTGAAATGAGAAGATGTGAGATTTCCAGTATCTCACCCCCTTCTTTTCCCCCTGCCATACCTAGTGTAGAGGCAATTGGAAGGCCAAATTGGATGAGGCTTGAAGCCAACATTTTTAACATTACATTTCTAGTAAAGGGGTAACTACCCCTTATCCCCCACTTACTAATTATAGTAAGTACATCATTTTTTTCATTTTCATTTCCTTTAAGAGTTTTTGAATTCCATTCAGTGGAATTTAGTCCTATTTTACCATTTATAGCCTATTTTAAAGTAATCCTCAACACTATAGCCATGTCTTTCCAAAAGGCCACCAAATTGTCCTTCATCCTCACTAGTAAAGATCATAGAAAATAAGCCATGAGGGTGTATGATCCCAAAGACCCTACCATCATTGAGTCTAGGTGATCTTTGAGTGTTAGAGGGGAAAGCCCTAATTTTCCAACCATAAATGAGGATCATTATAACTTTATTTATGCTAAAATATAGGTTGGCATTCTAATTCCATGAATTGAAGCCAAGGCCAAAAGGGAGTTTGAGCTTATACACAAAGGTGGGAAAGAGTAAATTCATTCCTTGTATGACAAAATTCCTCTTAACAACATCTATTCTAGTGTCCTAGTCCAATTATTACCATTGAAGAGAAAGATGAAAAGCCTAGATTTGAGGAACAATAGGAGGAGGAGAATGAATTTAAGGTAGAATCTGAGCTTGAAAACATCTTGGGAGGACTATTCCAAAAAAAAATATCCCAAGGTTATAGCACCTTCCTCTAATGCTTTTGTTTTCTCCATGGGCATAGTGCCACCATCCTCCACTCCTTCCTACCCTACTATGGTAGATTCCATGCCAATTATAGTCATACATCACACTTAGCCAATCCCACAAACAACCAACTATAGCACATCAATGTCATTTACAACATAGTCTTGATATATAAAACCATCAATGGTAGTTTTTACCATCACAAATTTGTTAACTGCTCACATAGAGTTCATCATAGGACCCTAAGCAACACAAGGGTCATATACCTCATTTGTCCCATTTGTGCCTCATGTACCAGCACAAACATCTTTTTCTTTGTTTGGCCCACAAGCCAAAACCATAATGCAACCTCTTCCTTCTATTATGCAACCAATAATGGGGCCACAAGTCTTACAACAAATTCCACAACCTTATGTACAAACCCTACAAGCTATGGGGCCACCGCAAGGCTTGGATCAAGCCTTTCAAATGATCCAAGACCTAATGGAGGAGTTGAAGAGGCTTAAATCCTCTACCACATAAACGATCAAGATTATGAACTTCCACCAAGATGATCCCATAAGTCTTGTAGTCCCACCCTTAACACTTCCTCCTGGTGTCTCGATTTCCCAATTTAGAAAATATAACGAAGAAGGTAACCTTAATGCTCACCTTATTACCTTTTAATCTAATGTTTACTCTTGTAGCCATGGCCTCGTATCATCATGAGGATTTTCCCTATGTCTTTAACTAGGAAAGCACTTTTTTAGTATCATGCATTGTCTAGAGGGTCTTGTAGCAACTGAAAATGTTGGTGGCTGAAATGGGAACACTGAGAGGTTCATGGATGCACAGCTTTGACCCCATGTCCACATGAGGGCCTATTGAAGGCAAAGACAAGGTGCCCAAAATAGTCTTGTAAATCAAACAAGAACTTATAGAATGCAATGCTATAACATTGTTAAGTGCTTGCACGATGTTTGCAATGTCAATGATGTTAACAGGGGTGAGTGTAGTTAAGGGTGTCCCCCAAAAACAATGGTATCAATGCATAGATACATGGAAAAATAATGAAAAAATGCAAGTAAATGCTAGAATGCAAATAAAAATGCTAAAAAATGCATGAGGAGAGAGTGAGAAAAAGAGCAACACCACCCCAAATAGGGAGAGCGTAGTTAACTGCAAGAAGGGTGAGGAGATATGTGGTGTATAAATAGGTGTAGTAGGTAGTGTAGTCATATACTGAAGATGTCTTGGATGAAAACACTGACATCCACCATGAAGTCTCTACCTACTAGGTTAGCTATCATGGTGTCTTGTGGGCTATAGTGGTCTACAATGGTGTGCAAAGATGCTTGTCGATATACTAGTTCTAGTCTCAAACTACTCTTGCTAAGAAATGCCAAAGGTGCCAACTGGAAATGCCAAGTGCATTTGAGTTTTGCCAATTGAATGCAACATTTGCCAACCAGAATATCAAAAATACTTAGATGCCAACCCCTAAAACATAGAACTTTGGGGTATTTATAAGGTTAGGCTTGCCGTGAATTGTGGATCGAGTGCCACATGGCAATGGGATAATTGGGACTACGCTACATCCAACTACACTCTTCACTAAAGCAAATGGTGTCCTGTTGGTGTGCTCTAATGGACCCCAAGAGATTGCCAAACTATGACTATGCTACCAAAATACATGTGTAAGTGCCAAGAAGATTGAAATGTACTTAAAAAATGCAAAACAGTGCAAGTTTGGAGACTATGCTTCAGGACTACGTTGTCCACTTTCTCGAGTGGTGTTCAGTGTAGGTACAATTTTGGGACAAATGGGGGATGCAAAAGGAGATAAAACTTACTAATCTTGCTTTCCAAATGTGCATTGGAGCTGATGTGGATGTTTGTGCTATGTTTTGGAGATATTTGGAGTTTTTTTTGCATAACTACACTCAACTACACTCTAGAGTGTAATCTCAATAGTTAGATAAATTTTGCAAAATTAGGCTTCTAGTCGACTACACTCAACTACACTCTTGAGTGTACTCTTAACAAATAGAAGGAATTTGCAAACAACTAGGCCTTGATGCTATCTACACTTGACTACATTGCTAAGTGTAGTCTCAACAATTAGAAAATTCTACAAAAAATGTGTCTCCATGCTAACTACACTAAGTACACTCTAGAGCATAGTTCTGGTAGCGGAGAGTGTAGTCTCAGTAGTTAGGAAAATTTTGCAAAACTGATGTCTTTGTACACACTACACTGACTACACTCTAGAGCATAGTAGGGAGTTTAGTCTCGATAGTTAGAAAATTTGTCAAACTATTTCTTCCATTCCAATAAAGCTTAACAACTACTGGCTTGACACTTAGGAAAACTTACAAAACTAGACTTTTATATTAACTATGCTGACCATGCTCTGGAATGTAGTTTTAGCAATGGAGAGCATAGTCTCAACACTTAGAAAAAATTTTCCATTTGTTAACACCTAGATAAATTTGTATTCAAGATGTGGTGGCCCAAATTTGATGGTGTTTCATTGGTTCCTCTTCATTAACATCTAGAGGAGTGGCCTGAGAGACCTTAACAAAGAATGAAAAAACACCATAGTAGGTTTGGCACCAACATCACTTGTTAGCACTTGATCAAATGTCACTGCACCATGCTCAAAAATGCCAAGGGTAATGGTGTGCTAAAGGTAAAGGGTGTAGGGAATGTACTAGGGGTAACAAGGAAGATGAAATGCAAATAGTGTATCATACTATAAGATGCAAAGTTAGCATAGCTAACGGGGATCAGAACACCAAGGTGGCTTGCTACCAAAATGGTAATCTCTCGTTAGAATGCTTATGAGAGAGTTAATGTCAATGACACCAAAATGGCTTGTCCTTGAAATTGTAACCTCTCATTGGAATGCTTATGAGAGAATTAGCATGGATTCAGGGTTGGACTAGGTGCAAAATTTTAGCTTTGCAAACTTTTGCTTGGGAACATGTTTTGTTCCATTCTCTTTATTTTTTTTTACTATGAGGCAAATCTACATTGGGTTCTACACATTGCTAAATGCTAGCTACAAGATGTTTTCCATTAGGTGGACTACGTGCCTACTAATGGGTTTTTCCTTGATGCAACTGTATTGCATTTGTATGATAGGTGTTCCCTAGGATAATTTATGTTACATCTACCTAGGCTTTTACTAGTCCATAGAGGCTTTCCATGGAATGAGTTATGTTATGTCCATCTTAGGTTCTATGGTTGACTTAAAGAGGATGCCATGTACATTGGAGGGATTTGCAAGCTTAGTGATGTAGGGGAAGGTAGGGGGAATGCGAGGTGAAAGGGGTAAATGTAAGTAGGTTATAACAAGGGTAATAGGGATGTGCACTCTTGAGTGGCTTGGCTAGTCCAATCATGCACATCAAAGAAATGTGGGAACTTGTCGCTGCAATGAGATGCATCTCTACAAGATGGCTTGGAGCTTTATCCTACAAACATAACTCAAAGAAGATAAAAAAAACAACCACATAACATGAGATGTGAGTAAAATGCTAGATGTAAGGGTGTTGCAAATGCTTTGACAATTGAACTAGTTGGAAGTGTTTGAGAAGCTAGTAAAAGGTGACAAGGGTGAGAATGCTATAGATTTTCTAGAGGCCAATTTAGTGGCAAGTGTCTAGAAAGATGAGCAAAAAATGATGGGGCTGATGGTGCTGCAGGTACTTGAGAGTCCATGCCAATGACAGGATCTCAAGAAACTAGTAGAATGGTAGGAGGTCATGACGTTGCAAGTGCTTCCAAACCTAAGAAATGATAAGAGCCCAAAAGAATCAACAAAAGGGTAGGGGCCCATAATGCTACAACTACTCCAAAGAATGTCTTGATGATAGGAGCTCAAAGCACCAGCAAAATGCCCAAAGGTGGTAGTTCTACAAGTGCCCCAAAGGATGTACCAATGTCAAGAGCTCAAAGCACTAGCAAAATGTCAAGGGGCAATAATGTTTCAAATGTTCCAGAGACCTCCTCCAATGATAGGAATTCCATTTTGGGACTATAGTGTCTTTGCCTCATCCATGAGATGTAGATAGATGAGAAGGGAGGAGGAGTGGGTGGGGGGAGGAGGAGGGGGAGGGGGAGTTGGAAGTATTCTCACTTGCTTATTCATAGAATTATGTGTGGTGGACCACGAGCCCAATTTCAGGTCTTAGTAGATTGTGCACTTTGCTAGTTTAAGGTCTTAGTAGATCATGAGCATAATTTAAGGTCTTGGAAAACCATGGCATGCTAGTTTATAGTCCCAGTAGACTATCACATGCCAATTTAACATCATAGAAGATGTGTTGCTATGTTAGTTTAATTTCATAACCCAAGGATGAACTATGCTAGTTATTATCATGGAAGATGGTTTGTGTCAATTTATAGTCATAGTAGATTATTTGTGCCAATTTATAGTCATAGCAAGCTATCTATGCCATTTTATAGTCACAGTAGACTTGCTGTGTCAGTTTATAGTCATAGAAGACTATATATACTAGTTTATAGTCATAGTGGACTTACTATACAAGTTTATAGTCATAGAGGACTACTGCTTACCTTGCTTCATTGAGATGTACCACTGCATACTAGGTGTAGTAAGGCTTCAGGTACGAATGGTTCACTGGATTGGCAAATCCATTTTTGTCTTGGTTAGCAATCTTGAATGCTCCATTTTCATAGGCCTTAGTGACCAAGAAAGGCCCTTCCTAGTTGGCTGAAAATTTGTCCACGGGTCCACGAATGGCCTTGAGAACTAGGTCCCCTTTCTTAATCGAGCGTTGATGCTGATTGTGATGGTGCTTTTGCCTTTGCTTTTCTTAATATTAGTTGATGCATTTAAGTGTTTGCATGCACTCCTCCTATATAGAGTGGAGGTTCATAGTTCTCAACTCATTGTTTTGAGCCTTGTTAATGAAGTTCAAGATAATCACTTGGAGTAATGGAACCTACAATTCAAGAGGCAAAATTGCTTCAAACCCATAAACAAGGCTATATGGTCTCTTGCCTATTGTTGTTCTATGTGTTTTGCAATAGGCCTAAACCGCATAGACTAATTGCTCATGCCATCACTATTTACTACTATTGAGCATCATCTTCAGAAAGTTGACAATCACTTTGTTTGTTGCTTCCACTTGGCCATTTTCCTGTAGGTAGTATTGTGAGAAGAAGTAATGTTTAATATCAAAGTGCTCAAAGAAGGCCTTGGTTTTAGCACCACTAAACTATGACCCATTTTCCATTACAATGATCATGGGTACATCAAAACGGGTCATGATGTTGTCAAGCACAAATTTGCAAACTGACTATGATGTTATTTTCCTAAGGAAAATAGCCTCAACCCACTTGGTAAAATACTCAGTCATGGTTATAGTGAAGCTATGACCTGTGGAGGACTTAGAAGTTATAGGTCCAATGATGTCCAATCCCCAACTTGGAATGACCATGTGATTTGCATTGTGTATAGTTTATTGGTGGCATGTGCATTAATTTTTCATGCCATTGGAAGATGTCACATGTTTTGACCTTCGAGACATAGTTGCATTCCATGTAAGGCTAGTAATAGCCTAAGCATCTAATTTTTCTTGCTATTGCTCTTGGGTACTATGTGACCTCTGCATAAAGTCTCATGGACTTGTTCAATGATCTTTTGCACTTCACTATTGCTCACATAGGTTAACAGTATGTCATCGTAGGATGTGAAACATAATGTGTTATCTCCCATAATAATGTACTATAATGATCATTTATGCACCACATCCTTTTGGGCAGTGTTTAGATGTAGTGGAGGTTTACCCTATAGAAGGTACACCTTAATGTCATTGTAACATTCTACTACATGGGTCATGCTTACTATGGCTATGGATGTAATGTCAATGGTTTGCATGATAGGCATAGTGCAATCCAACACTGAGATGGACAATGCATGAAACATGTCAAGTGTAATGCTTAAGGCCAACATAGCTAGTGCATCGGCTATGGTGTTCTCATTCTAGGGAATGTATTGGACATAGGTAGTTATATATTATTTAAGCAAGTGCTTTGCCAGGTCACAATGAGGTTGTACATGTTGGACTTTACAAGCATAGACCTCTATAACTTGGTTGATCACTAACTGCAAGTTACCTTGGATTACTATGTTTTGGATTCCTAAGCTCTGAGTTGCTAGGAGACCTTCATACTTCGCCATGTTAGTAGTGCAAGGGAATGAAAAATGATATGTGAAGGGTCAAACCTCCCCATAGGGGAATGTGATAATGGTAGGGACACTACTCCCTTGAGAGGTTGAAGCACTATCAAATTGTACAAGTTCCTTGAAGTTGTTAGGCACTTGACTGATGCTACTAACATGCTCATCTAGGAATTTCAAATCAATAGTTGCTTGATCATTGATGGGAAAAGCCATGAGTTGTGTGACTATGTAATGTAGGTCAAAATCCACTATTATTGCCTTCCATCATGTAATATGACTACTCTCATAGATATTTGTTGTAATCGATCAGAGTGCATTACTCTTGCAGATGATGTTGACTTGACTATAGAAAAGATAGTGCCTCAACTTCTTGAGTGTAAAGACCAAGGTAAGAAAATTATTTTTCACATCATTATACTTTGCTTTGTGGGTTACTAGTGCATGGCTTAAGTAGTATACCAGGACCTTTGTGCCATCATCTCCCTTTTGGCAAAGTAGAGAGGTGATGGATGTGTTAGAAGTAGTAAGGTAGATGTAAAAGGGTTTATCTCCTTATGGAGGGTGAACCATTGGAAGTTGAGCTAGCTCTTGTTTCAGGTTGTCAAATGCCTATTGACATTGAGCTATCCACTCAAAGTAGACTCCCTTTTTAAGTAGATTTTGCATTGGTTGTAACTCATTAGTCAACCATGCGATAAACCTACATACAAATTGTAATCTACTCTGTAGCCCTCATAGATTTTTAAGGTTAGCTAGTAGTACTAAGTCGATTATGGCCTTAACCTTATTGGGGTCTATGCGTATTCTTACTTCAGATACTATGAAACTAAGCATTTGGCCCATCTTAATGTCAAAAACACATTTCTTGGGGTTTAACTTAAGATCATGTTTCAAACAATATTTGAGTACTAGGTCCAAGTCATTTGCATGGTTGTGTGCTACTTTAGACCTAACTACAATGTTTTCTACGTAATTGTTGAGCAAGCCTAACATGTAACTACTAAAAATGTAAGTCATTAGGAACTCATAAGTTGCTCCTATGTTCTTAAGTTCAAAAGGCATCATGATGTAACAATACATACCCTAAGGGATCATAAAGGTTATGCTAAGCTGGTGCTTTGGGTTGATTTAAATCTAGTTGTAGCCCGAGAACCCATCCATAAAGGATAACAAAGCATGACTAGCCATAGTATCAACCAATTGATCAATACTAGGAAATGAGATATCATCTTTAATGGTTGCCTTATTCAAGTTCTATAAGTCTATGTAAATGTGTATACTTCTATTTTTCTTACGAACAACCATGATGTTGAAGACCTAGTCTATGTAGTCAATGTCCCAGATGAAACCAACTTTGTAAAGATTAGTGATTTCATCATGAACTACCAACGCCATCTCAGGCCTAATCTTACATACTTTCTACTTCACTGGCTTAATGCTAAGATCGAGGATAATGTTATGTTGGACTACATGAGGATCTAGAACTGGGATGTCTTTGTAAGACCATGTAAATGTCTTAATGTTATCATTGAACACTTTAGTGATGTTCTAGGCATGTTGAGGCTCTAGCAAGGAACTAAGTTTTAATGCTTTTTCCTCATTACTAGGTGTTGCTATAGGGATTTCAACAAGGGGATCCTCAGTGATGTCACTTGCCTCTAGATCTAGATCCTTAACTAGATGATTAGGCCAATCTAGCATTGTCTCTAAAGATGTTATGTATTCATCGTAGGCTATGGCCTTAAGGGCTAGGCATTGTGGATCAATGCATTGTGTAAGTTCACCATGGGGCCTAGTAAGAACTAGAGGTAAGAAAATATGCTCATGCATAGCCATGTTGTATTTCTACAAAGGTCCTACAAAATCAACTAAAAAAATGTCAAGCCACACCTATCTTAATGAAGTTAATATGAAAAAATATAGAGAAATCAATGAAATAAAAATTTTTCCTAAGTATGTGCCTGTAAAGAAAGTAAGTGCATTTGTGTTAGTTTTGGGCCTTAATAGGCCATGAATGCTAGTTAAGGTCTTAGTAGACCATGAATGTGCTAGATGTCTCATTTTGGATAAGGCTTGGCACATCGAAGAAGTGACATTGGCCTGGGTGTTCACTAGGTAGCAAGAAAAATTGAAAATGTTTCTAATTTTTATGACTATGAGAAAAAATGAAAATTTTTCTAGGTCTGGGTGACTACACTATCACCCAACTGTGCTCTCCACTATGCAAATAGTGTTGAGAATAGTCCTAGGGTTGGTAAATCATTAAGTGGTTCCAGGAGGATATAATAGCACATTTTACCATGGGTAAGTTTGACATTTTCAAAGTTACAAAATGCAAAGTTCATAGTGTAGACTTGTGATTGAAGCACGTTGCCAATAAAGAAGTGTAGTTGCTACTAGGATGGTGCACCGAAGTGGATGCAGAAGAATAGGCACTAAGCCACCTACCATGGACATGCATGGAGGAGAGGAGAATGCACCCAATAATGTAGTTGCACAATAGTGCCTATTCTTCCGCATCCATGTTTGCACCCAATAATGTAGTTGCATGGCCACAGGGGTTGTGAAAGGAGGCTTTGAGCCAAGGACATGTTTTTGCTATATTTGTTTTTGTGAAATCCTGAGCCATGGTGGCAAGGTAGGGTAGAGATGTGGCATATGGAAGCATCGTGTGGGAATGGAGCATGCAGGGCAATGCAATAAGTGAGGGGTGTGTGAGGCGCAGTAGGCATAGTAGGCATGGTGGCCACAGTGCATGGTGTCATGATAGGGTGTGACAAAAGTGATGATGGGAAATGCATAGCACTGCAGTACGACATGGTGCTTGAAGAGGGTAGTAAATAGTGCACAACACTACGGTAGGGCACAATGTGTGGAGAGAGCATTGGGATAGCAGGTAAGACCTTACTCCTTGTAGGCCACAACCAAGACTATGCTTCCTATCTTGGAGGTGAAATTGATGCCAAATATTTGATAAAATAGTGTCTTCCCAATAGTTAGGTTTTTCTCAAGACTATGCTCTATGGAGAGCATAGTTAGGGAGTTAGAATTTTTTTGCAACTTGGGACTACACTCTCCAATTTTCAAGAGTGTATCCTAGAGTTAGAAACATTTTGTTACTTTTGAAACTATGCTTCCCAGAGATAGAAGAATTTTGGAAAATTTTGTAAATCAAAGCTAAACTTGCAAAATGCAATAATGCCAACAATGCAAACCTATAGCCTATGGACTGTAATGATGCCAAACTACCAAAACATGCAAACTACAATGATGCTAATGATGTGAACCGATGTAAAAACTATAAAGACTATAAACCATAATGATGCTAAACATGTGAATGGATGTAAAAATTGCAAATACTGCAAACTATAATGATGCTTAATGCATGAACAAATGTAAACCAAGATGTTAATCCTATGAAAAACATATTGTCCCTAGTGAGTACCAGGCATGTCAAATGTATTTGTTGACATCCTATACTTGTGGGGTCCTAGGGGACATTAGAATATTTTTGCTAATTTTTGTTATGTTATGCTAATTTTTCTAATCTTAACTTAATATGTTTTGTCAAAATTTGCATCCAATGTACGTATACTAACACTTCATTTTTTGCTTTGTGGTTGAAGAGTGCTATTGAAGCCCATCCTGGATGTAGTTGAGCTCATGGGCATTCTTTGCTACATGAGAAAGCTTGTTCCTAACATGCCTATACCAAATATGCATGTGGTTTTAGCCAAGGGCATGTGAGTTCCTAGAGTTTCTACTATAGCACTTTAGTGTGATGATGTGGTCACACTTAGTAGTGGAGGCTACCAACATCATCACAGAGACATTGCTACCTAGGACTAACCAAGATATTTTGAGGTTCATGTTCAATGATCCCACTACTAATGATGATGGAGTAGGTGGTTCCAGTAGAGGCCCTAGGTATGCTTGGTCCTTATCCAAGATTCTGCAGATGCTAGGGTTCTGTTGCTACAATAAGGGCAACACCCTCTTTGTTGCTCTATGAGTAAACACTTTGTTTTAAAACCCATCCAAAATGGTCTACTATGTGGGAGGGTAAGTTCTCTTATATCTTTTGTAGTGTATTTTACTATTGGCTCATACTAAGTTTGCTAACTACTCATGCTTGTTGCTAGATTTAGAGTTAATGAGTGGGGCCTACATGATGAGACACACGCTCTAGCCCTAACCTAGACTACCTTAGAGGTATTCTCCTCTAGCACAAATATTTAGGAAGCCATTCTTGAGTAGGTGGGATCTAATCTAGGGGCCTACCGTACATAGTACCCAAGGGTGTATGAGCAGTGCAAGACCCAAAATTAGCTAGATGAAGAGTAGGCTACTTGTAAGCTTAACATGGAGGAGATGCTTGTAGCACCACCTCCATCCTACACCCCATTTGTACTATTTAAGCATTTACTATTTGGGTTCTTGTGCTTGCTCACATGCTCTTTGATTTACCTTTGTGTGATGTTAATGTTTGTTTTTCCACTATTATAGTGTCAATTGCTTTAGGTGAGGTGACAATGGTTGCCACAGATATCACAAAAGCCACCCTCATGATGAAATATGGCAAGGTAGAGGGTGCGTAGCATTGGTTGTGCCACCAAGCCTTAGATGAACTAACCACTAAGCTCACATGTGTTGGGTTGATGGACTTGTTCTTATCCCTTAGCCCAAGAATCTTGGTGGCCAAAATGATCATGATCATCGACTCCTTCAGTAGTGACATTAGGCATTTCATCACCTAGGTATGTAGTGTGAGGATAATGCTACACCTTAGTGAGGCCTTCGTTGTTGACCTCTTTGGACTTTCTATTGATGGCCTGTTGGTCATTGATAAGGCCAATAGGGAGGTGGATCACAAAGGAAAGATTGAGGACTAGTTGGATGCCACCCTATCTCACAAGGACATACCCATTAAGTACATGCTTGTGCCTAAGGTTTGAGAGCTCTACCCTCTCTTTTGTGCCCATGCCTTTCCAAAGTTGCTCTCCTAAGGGAAACTCCTTGGGGTGTAGTAAGAATGGGTGATGAAAGAGGTGTTATATGAGGGCACAAGGTTCAACTGGGCCTCCTACATCACCATTGGCTTACATGTAGAGATCACTAGGCTATGCTTCAACCTCCAAGTGAGGTCTCATGTACACTTCATGTTCTTCGTAGGATATCTACGAAGGTTCGCAGAGCTCCTAGTGGTTTTTGATGATGGGAGATGGGTCATGTAGGATCGTGAGTAGTTTTCAAAGCCTTAAATTAAGCATATGTTCATGACCACTCACATGGAAGACACCCCAGAGGGGATCGATGAGTCGTATTTAGTAATGAATAAAGGTCTCTTGTGGCAGTCACACTATTTACATGATAGCATGGACGAGGGTCCCCTAGTTGCCATTGGGGATGTGAGTAAGACAAACCACTATATTGTGGAGATGGTGGGATTGTCCAAGGTGAAGATCAAGAAAATCTACTCCAAGCATTACAGCTTATGCATAGAGGTCACAGGTTAATATATGTACTTTATTAGATGCATCCATTTTTTGTAGTTTTCATGTTTATACTTTTATGTTTTTTACTATGTTATATTAATGTGCTAATGTATATTACCATGTGCTAACATTTTATTCTTGTAAATTATCAAAATTAGGAGAGAGGGCTATAAGAGAAATAGTAGAAATAGTAGCAAAGCAAGCCCCTCCTGAAGTTCAGGGGGAAGCACATGGGAAGGAGCTATGGGAGGCCATAGAGACCCTCCAATAGTTGGAGAAGGAAGGGCTACTCCACCCCAACAGGGATGATTTTGATAGCCTATTTAATGGTATGTAGTTGGGTGATCCCCCTGCTCTCACACCTGAGGTAAGTCCCTTAGATTGCTATTTGTTGTTGCTATTTTGCTCTAGCATCTTTGGCTGTTTAATTCTTACTAAGTTTATTGTTATTTTGTAGTCTCAGATGCAATTGCAAGAGGTCTAATGTCTACCTACCACATGAAGCTATGAGTAGACATTCCCAACAACTTTTCCTTCATTGAAGACATTGTGGAGGACATGGTTGATCACCTACAATAGGTAGATCCCAAGCTTGATATGTGTGTGATTTTTCTTTCCTTTTATGCCATACCAATTAAAAGCTTAGTTTGTGGCTAAAGTTCATTTACTTGTTGTATGCTGAAAAGTTCCAAGCTTTGCTAGGATTTGAGTAGGGTGGCCAAAGTGAATGTTGTTCCTAAGTTCCCTCTTGAAGTGAAGCAAGTGCCTCATCATATATACAAGGGAGTCAGCAAATGCATGCTTTTGTGCACAAAAGCATTGTGGGTCTACAACTACTCGAATGAGCACCTGTGGAAGCATGTTCATGAGCTCCAAGATAGGGTGACAAGCCAAGACACAAAGATTGGGGACCTTCAGTCTTGATATGGCGTTCTGGTAGCTTGGTCATAGGGAGACAGAACCTAGTGGACCATAAAGATAGACTATGCTAGGTACTAGTTGGCCATCTAGGATAAAAATGAGACCACCCAAGAGATCATCCAGCAATAGCTATAGATGGATTTGCTTTCCTAAAAGAACTAGGACTAGAAAAACTATAGTACAAAGGTGTATAGGTGGGAGATAGATCCAAAAGAACCACAAGAACCACTACAAGCACAAGCGTGATGTGTACCTTAATTAGTACAAGGAGGAGTCTGTTGAACGTCATTACTTTGAGATGTTCCTTGAGGCAGTTGGTGGGAGATGGACCTACAACTTGTTCACTCATCATACTATGATGGGTGGCTCCCCAAAGAGGCAGATTTTCACACCCTCAAGAGAGCCTTCATCTACTAAATTTATTAGAGATCCACTTGCATGGACCCTTGTGGACAAAGGCAAGACCCTTGTACAGATTTGTAGCAATCAAAAATGTTAGTGGTTGGAACACTGAGAGGTCATCAGATGTACAACCTAACCTTAGATCCATGTGAGGGTCGATCTAGAGAAAAATGAAAATAGGGTGCCCTGAATGATCTGGTTGATCAGATAAGGACTTAACTAGTGTACAATAACCTTTTATAAATTTTTGGTTTTAAGGATGTTAGGTGTAACTTAAACGATGAACAACAAATGGAAACTGATAGAAAATGATGCAAAATATGATAACAACAAAACAAAATGAAACAGGCTTAGGTGAGAAAGTGCACCACCCCAAGATCAGGGGATTTGATCTCTATTTGGCTGAAGCAGGTGTACAACTGATGTGCAGTATGGATAGGCATAGCTTGTAATGAAGCGGTATGGTCACAACTCCTCGAACTACAATCAATAGCTTGCCAATAGGAACCTTCTACTTGCCAATCTCTCTGCCAAAGCTAATCACTAGAAAGCCAAAATGCCAAAATGCTAATGACACTCCCCAAAAGCCAACCCCTTGAATGTTGTTCACTGGTGTATTTATAGAGTCAAATGTGGGAGAGAAACGTGGTTTGGATGCCACATTTCTTGGGTCCCACAAAGTGTAGATGTGACTATGCCATTCTGCTATGTGATGCTAGATGTGAGACCTGCTATGTTGTGACCATACCACTGAAATTTCATGTGCCAACATCTAGTGAACTACCATGTTTGTTACAAGGAAAGATTCCAAAAATGAATGCAAAGTGGAGCCTGTGCTCCAGGACTACGTCTTTCCTACCCTTGCGAGTGGGGTTAAGCATAGGGACAACTTTGGGGATAGTAAGGGGGGTGCCAAAAAAGAAAAAGCAAACTTGTTGATTTTGTCCATTGAAGAGATGCTAGGATGAAAGTGACTATAGCCAACAAGTACTGGAAACATCTTGATGCTTCCATGCGAGTGTTACACTATTTACGCTACCTAGCGTATTGGCGCAGCGTAAACACTCAAGTGCTATGCTACGTAGCGTAGCAGCTAGTCTTGAAAGAAATCTTGCCTAAAAGCTGAAAACACCTATTTGAGGCCTAGCTAGGCAAGCAACTGCAATGCACTATTTCATGCTAAAAAGTCCTGAGACCTATTGAGTTCACCCTTAGGATGCTTTGGTGCTTTGTGTTCTTGCTACGCTGTGTGCAGCATAGCATAACATAGCACCGAGTGTTACATGAATTCCTGTGTGATTTGCCATGCTTTATCAAGAAACTTTGCTTAGGGTCTGAGGGTGAAGTGGGACAGGTAGTTTTGGAGCCTAGAATGTGGCCAAGTGTAATCCCTTTTATGAGGAACCACTTGGTAGGGGACCTTTATGCATTCTGACCTTGCTACATTGTGCTATGCTGAATAGCATAGCATAGCACCCATGTTGGCTTGAATTCTAGCTTGCTTTGTAATCATTTTGTCACAAAATATTAGTCATGTCCTAGTATGTCAGTAGAGAAAACCTGTTTGACAGTTGAAGCATGGGTAAATACACTTACTCAATCAGAGCCATCTAAGTAGGAGCATTGCCAAAGTGCATCCCTGCTATGTTGTGCTATGCTATGTAGCATAGCATAGCATAGCACTCAAGTTGAGATGATTTCTGACAAAGTTCACCACATTGTACTACGTCGTGTTGCTTATTCATCAAGGATGAAGTGGGGTAGATGTCCTGGGGACTGAGTCATTATCAACTACATCTTTGGTTCCTGTCAATCTCCTTAAGGCCTTCTACGCTATGCAGTGTAGCATAGCATAATAGGTCTCACAGTTAGAAAACTTGCCAAACTTTTTTACTCATATTGAACACTTTTGGTAGCTTCTAGCATGGTCCCTAGGTAGACTGTTAGCTGGGTCAAGTGTCAAGCTAGGTAGGCTAGGGCATGTAGCAAGCCTATTAGACCAAGCAATAGAAAATTTTCCAGACTATATGGTCTACCCCCAATGCCAAGTTGATGCAAATTGGCCTTGTGGCTGGGTGCCATGTTGACTGTGCTATAGAGGGCATTGTCTACACGGTCTAGTGTGATACTAGACTTGCAAGAACCCTTGCCCACATTTTGGGACTATTGAATCATGAGAGTCCCATAATTTATGGTGTTTCAATGGCCCCTCTTTGTTGATGTTTGGAGGATTTTCCCAATAGACGTCGACAAAGAATATGAAGCACCATGAAGAACTAGATACCAACATCACTCTTTAGTGTCCGCTCGAATAACGCTTTGCTATAGTTGAGAGTACTTGGAAGGCGATGTCGGATAGGGGGAAAGGGATGAATTTAAGAAAATAGGTTTAGGGAAGTGAAAAGTATAATGCTTTGGAAAACTGTTGCCATAGCATGATCCTTCGTTGGCGTGCTTATGAGGGAGTCAGCACACATGGATGTCTTTCTTTGTTGGCCTTTGAACTCTCACCAGAGTGCTTAGAGATGGTCAATTTATGGTTGAAGTGATTGTAAAGGAGCACACAATGTCATTTTTTTTTGCATTGATAATATTTTTCTTTTTTATGCTTTTTTTTGCTACACACCCTTGTCCACTTGCAGACAACCTTGCTGTTATTGTAGGACAGGTGTTTCCTCCCCAAGATGAGTTATGTTACATCCATGTGGGGCTTTGACCTACCTACAAATGCTTCCCGTGGGGTAAGCTGTGTTACGCCCATCATGGACTTGGCGGTTGGGCATGTGGAAGGGCTTTATGTGCATTGGAAAAGCTTGTAAAGGGGATGTGAAAAACTGCAAGTATAGGGAACGGGGGTTAAGTTGGTTGAGAGGGATGGTAGGGTATGCATTCTTAAGTAGCTAAGCTAATTAGAGCAATCACTTTGAAACAATGTAGTGTCTTGCTCTTGTGGCGAAACACATCTCTAAATGACGCTATCTTAGCTTGTATCCTACAAACACAATAGAGAGAGAGAAAAAAGCAACCATTGGGTGAAGTGAGGGAAAAGTCCTTCTTGCTCTGGACGCTGGTAGAGTGTGAAGTGCTATATCTGACATGTGTGATGTCCAAAGTAGGAAGGCCAGTAGGGGTTCTAACAATGACTGGTTGGAAAGGTTGGCACTAAAAAGGCTAGGAGCGACAGTGATGCGAGTGCTTAGGATTCCTTGCCCAAGGAAAACATCATGCAGTCCAACTACAAGGTGAGAAGCCTAACAGCTAAACATCTTTTGGGCTTGGATGATGGTGAGGGCTGGAGGGTGAAAACCTTGTGGCTGGGCCACAATAGTGTTAGGACTCTAGCAATAAGTGTTGATGGTAAGAGCTACTACTAGGATGATTGGCTATGGTAGCAGTAGCTCCAGAAGGGCAGCAAGATGTCAAATGACATCTCTAAAAGATTAGCAAGATTGTAGGGGTGGTGATGTTGCATATGTTCTGGAGAGTTTTTCCTTAGCAACATGAATTACATTCTGGAACTGCAATGTTCCACCCCATGTTGTCTAAGAAGTTGAATTTGTGCATGCTCGCTTGTTCATAGGGTCGTGGATGTAAGCTACAAGGCGTTGCACTGAAAACCTAGTTTGAGGTCTTGGTAGACCATTAGATGTGCTGGTTTAAGGTCCTAGTAGACTGCTATGCTAGTTTAAGGTCTTAGCAAACCATTGTGCTAGTTTATCATCATAGCAGACAGTGGATGGCTAGTTTAAGATCATAGCAGACCATGCTATGGGTGCCAGTTTTATGTCATGGACCAAAGATAGGTTGTGCTAGTTTAATGTCATAGTGGACATTCTATGCCAGTTTATAGTCACAGCAGACTATCTATGCCATTTTTATGTCATAGCAGATGTTCTGCTTATCTTGCTTCATATCTGATGTGATCCTTTACATCAAACGTAGTACCACTTGAGGTACAAGTGATTAACAGGATTTTCAAACTCATTGCCATTCATATAAGCCAGTTTGAAGGCCCCATTCTCATAACCTTTCGTGACTATGAAAGGACCTTCCCAGTTTGTTGAGAATTTGCTTACAAGTTCACGAACAGCCTTGAGGACTAGGTTCCTCTTTTTGATTGGTCATTGATGTAGGATGCAGTGGTGCTTTTGCCATTTCTTGTCTTGGTACCATTTGATACGACTAAGTGTTTGGGCATGCTCCTCCTGTCAGAGTCAAGATCAATGATCCTTGACTCGTTGTTTTGAGTCTCATCCACAATGTTCGAGAGGATCATCTGAAGTGATGGAACCTATAATTCAAGAGGTAACATGGCTTCAGATCCATAAACAAGACTGTATGGAGTCTTACCTATAGTAGTTCTACATATTGTACGATAAGCCCATAATACGTAGAGGATTTGCTCATGCCATCACCTCATGTTGCTACTAAGCATATTTTTGAGCAAGTTGATGATGGCCTTGTTGGTTTCCTCTACCTACCCATTTTCCTGTGGGTAGTATGGTGATGAAAAAGAGTATCTAATGCCAAGGTTTTCACAAAAGGTTTTGGTTTTTGTGATACTAAACTGTGGCCCATTGTCCATCATAATAGTCATGGGAAGACCAAACCTTGTTACTATGTTATCCAAGATAAAGTGGCAAACCTTTTGAGATGTCTTCTTTCTCAGGGGAATAGCCTCTACCCACTTTGTGAAGTATTCCATTGTAGTGATAATGAAATTATGTCCTATAGAATACTTAGGTGTGATTGGTCCTATGATATCTAGTCCCCAACGTTGGAATGGCCACATGATCTATGTAGGATGTAATTTAGTGGGCGACACATGTATGAGATTCACATGGCATTGACATACATCGCACATCCTAACTTTGGCAAAGCAATCTCATTCTATGCATGGCTAGTAGTACCCTAGGCATCTAATTTTTGCTACGATAGCCTTGTGAGCTATGTGCCCTCCACATAGTCCCTCATGGACTTCATTAACAATCTTTTGTGCTTCTTCCCCACTAACACATGCTAGCAATATCCCATCAAAGGAGCGTTTGCATAAAGTATTATCTCCTATTAGGACATATTGCTGGGCTTATTTTTGTATTGCATCCTTTTGAGTGGACGTCAAGCTATGTGGGGGTTTGCCATATTGAAGGTAAGCTTTAATGTTGGCATACCACTCTTGGGTATCTATTGCACTCATAGATGCAATGTGTGCCACTTGAGTAATAAGATCTATGCATTCTATTATCAAAGCGAGCAAGGTTGCAAATAGGTGCAATGGCATTTTTAATGCTAATGTGGCTAGCGCATCAGCTATTGTGTTCTTGTTATGAGGCACGTGTTGAATGTCTAAGGTTGTAAAATTTTTTAGTAAATTCTTGGCTAAGCTACAATAAGGTTGTAAGTGTGAAGCTTTGCAAGCATAGACTTTAGTGATCTGGCTAATGACTAGCTGCGAGTCGCCTTGGATTGCCAAATGTTGGATTTTTAGCTCTTGAGCTACTAGAAGGCCCCTATGGAGTCCTTCATACTTAGCCACATTTTTGGTGCAAAGGAATGCAAAATGGTACATGAAGGGTCAAATTTCCTAAGAGGGAAATGTAAGAATAGCAACGGTGATACCATCTCATGTGGTTGAAGCATCATCAAAATGTAAACTGGCTTCGAAGTTAGCTAGTACAGGATTTACACTATTGATATGTTCATCTAGGAATTTGGGTTCTATTATTGCCTGATCGTCAATGGGTGACGTTGTAAGCTGTGTGGCTATTACTTGACCTTTTGTTGATGATTGTGCCACATAATGTAAATCGAATTCTACCATTATAGCTTTCCATTGGGCTATCCTACTGCTCTCGTATAAGTTAGTTGTCATAGCTCGAAGTATATTGCTTTTGCATATGATGTTAACTTTGCTATGAAACAGGTAATGTCTCCATTTTTTGAGCACAAATACTAGTGCAAGACAATATTTTCTACCTCGTTGTACTTTTCCTCATAAGCTATTAATGCATGGCTTAAGC
Source organism: Gnetum montanum (assembly GCA_015680685.1). Classification (NCBI taxonomy): domain Eukaryota; kingdom Viridiplantae; phylum Streptophyta; class Gnetopsida; order Gnetales; family Gnetaceae; genus Gnetum; species Gnetum montanum. The sequence continues at coordinate 51,219 of MNCI01029388.1, forward strand.
AATAGACTGGGATTTTAGACCTGTCATCTCGTTTTTGACATAGTAACGCTGCAATGGATGTGTCCAAGGTTGCAAGGTAGATGTAGAAAGGCCTATCCCTTTATGATGGGTAAATAGTTGGAAGATGCAAAAGCTCTTCCTTTAGGTTATCAAAGGCTTGTTGACATTGATCTGTCCACTTGAAGTTGATCCCCTTCTTAAGCAGATGTTGCATGGGGTGTAGCTTCTCTGTCAACCTCATGATAAAACTTTTGATAAACCATACTTTGCCTTGCAACCCATGCAACTATTTAAGGTTTGTAGGTAGTGCTAAGTTGACCATGGCCCTCACTTTATTGGGGCCACTCGTATTCGTATTTCCAACACTACAAAACCTAGCATGCATCCAGTTCTAACTCTGAAAACACATTTCCTTGGGTTGAGGTGCAGGTCATGCCTATGACAACATTGGAGGACTATATTGAGATCGTTGGGATGATCAATAGCTTCCTTAGAATTGACTGCTATGTTATCAATGTAATCGTTTAGTCTCTCCAAGAGCTAGTCACTAAAAATGTATGTCATCACTTGTTGATAGGTTGCTCCTGCATTTTTTAGTCCGAAGGACATCATTGTGTAGCAAAAGGTTCCCCAAGGGGTCATGAAAGTGGTTGCCAATTGATGCTCTGGATTTATATGGATCTAGTTATAGCTCGACAACCCATCCATGAAGGCCAGTAAGGCATGACCAACTGTAGTGTCGATAAGTTGATCAATACTTGGCAATGGGAAATCATCCTTAAGGGTTGCTTTATTTAGGTCTCAAAAGTCTATACAAATTCATATACCTCCCATTTTCTTAGAAACTACAACGATGTTCGACACCCATTCCAAGTAATCAAATGCCCGAATGAAACCAGCTTGATAAAGCTTGATGATTTCATAGCGTATGGCTAGTGCAATCTTCAGTTTGACTTTACGAGCCTTTTGCTTGATTGCCTTGACATGTGGATCTAGGATAATGTTGTGCTATATGAGCTGCGGGTCTAAGCCCGACATGTCATCATATGACCATGCAAATACTTTAACATTGTCATTGAGAAATTTTGAGATGTTTTGATGTACTTGTAGATGTAATAGGAAGATAACTTTCAAGGTTTTTGCTTCACCTCTAGAGGTAGTTACAAGGATTTCAATAAGAAGATCCTTAGTCACATCCTCGGCCTCTAAGTCTAAGGCATGGGCCAGATGTTTGGGCTAGTCTAGGGATGTTTCCAGGGATGCTACAGTGTCATGAGTAGATGGTCTAAAGTCTACCGATTCTAGATTCAAGCATCTTGTAAATCTACCGTAGGGACTCATCAAGGTCAAGGGTGGACAAAGATCACCATGCATAGCCATTTTTCGATTAGATCTGTCACAATGAGAAAATAGACCAAGTCAAGTGATACCTATTTGTAACAACACCATGTAATGAATATTTGTAAAGAAATAATGCAACATGAGATAGTTATCAGTTACTATGAAAAATTTCTAAATCAAAATTGCTAGTTTAAGGTCTTAGCAGACCATAACCATGTAAAATTTGTAAATTAGAATTGTTAGTTTAAGGTCTTAGTGGACTGTAATTGGGTGTAAAAAGAATGCTAAAATTGCTAGTTTAAGATCATGGTAGACTGTAACTAGGTTTTAAATGTAAAGAGAATGCTAAAGTTGCCAGTTTAAGGTCATGGCAGACCATTATAATGTAAAATTTGTAAAAATGAAATGAAAATTTTGGTGGGCCCACTTGTTATGCTGCAGCTGAGTGCTATGCTGCGACGAGGACATGCTACGCTACAAGGGTGTTTCGCATTATTCGGGACATGAAAGTAATAGTTGTTTTTTCGTGTTGACTATAAATAGGGGATTACCCCCTGGTAAACTTGTCATTTTCATTGTTAGAGCCAACACCTAGAGTGTAGCATGTTCGAACTGCGAGAGAGTGTAACATGTGTAGCATAGTAGTTGAAAAAGCCAATTTGTGAGCAAGGCAATGGCACACAAAAGTGAACGCAGGGATTAAGGTCTTTCCAAGGTGAACGAAGTGAAGCAAACTCTGGGACACCTCTCCAAGGCATGCGTTGAGGAGTGGCAGGAGGCTTCGTCTACTCGGTAAGTCGCTACGCTACCCTTCTCTTCGTTATGTGATGTATTAGGTTAGGATCCCATTTTCGTTACTATTTTGGCCATCATGGTGGTCATTACTGCAACTACTATTATTGTTTTAGTTGTTGTTTCGACCGTTGCATCATGGCTGTTACCACTCTGGCCATAGCAGTTGTACAGTTGCTATGCCACTTTTCCGTGTGGTACTGCCCCAACCATCATTGTTAAGAATGATCACTGCACCATCGTAGGGGTTTGGGAAATGTAGCGCAAGCTCGGCATAGTGTACCACCTTTAGCAAGGATTTTTTGTTTGCAAGGTTTCAGGGCAACATGGCACATGCTCAATGTAGTGTAGAACTAGCGAAGGGAGAGTTTATTGTGTCTGTGTTTCACTCGGGCATGTTTCATATGTTGGGGCAGGGCTAGGAAAATGGGAATGTTGTAAGTTCTTTTTTGTAGGCCATGTTATTCTGGTCATTGGCCCTGTTATTTTAGTTCCTGTTACGCTATGTTGTTATGTTTGATAGGCCCGATAGGACGTTACGCTGGCAATCTATTATGCTACTACGTTGTTAAAGGCCCACTACACTGCTACACCGTTAGAGTGTTTTGCCTACTACGTTGACATGTCTATTGCATGTTGTGCTTGTTGTACTTGTCATATTGTTACGTTGCATGAGGTGCAGTCATCACCTTTGTGTAGTGTGTAACTACTACGCTACACTCTAGGGGGTATGCATGCTACGCTATGTTACACATGACACTTTGCTATGCTACACGCAATGTTTAATTCTTTTTTACTGGGGATTTATTGTATCATGCCTAAGGGAAAAAAATTTAGAGTAAGAGTTATGCTATGTTACTTGGTACTTGTCACTTGACTGTTGCACTAATATTTTCTTGTTGTATTGCACAAGGTCATGCTAAAACCCATCTTGATTGTCCTTGAGGTGGTAGGAGTCCTATGCTACCTCAGTGAACCCATGACCAACATCTCCCCTCCCCATGCACAGGTAGGGCAATAAGCGGTTTGGTTTTGGAAGGGTGCATGGAACTTCCTAGAGTTCCTTCTTCACCACTTTAGTATGATTGTGTAGTCACACCTATAGGCCCAGACAGTCGTTGTACTTACAGAAATGTTGTTACTCAGGGCAAACTAGGGCATTTTGAAGTTTATGCCTGATGGGTCGATCGAAAGTGAAGGGGCAGAAGGCTCAAGCTAGTGCCCAAGGGGCTTGAGATGCTTAAGTTGGATATAGGACATGCCCAAATTCAAGTGCTACCATCTATACAACACGTTGTACATTGCCCGTCACATGGGCACCTACTTTCAGAACCTTCCTGGAACCATTTATTGTGCTCATGGGTGAATCCTGTGAAGGTTTTTTAATCATGTTGTATGGCTTTGTTGGCACTAGTTAAAAATTCTTACCATATTTTGTATGTTGCCAGGTTTTATATTGATGAGAGTGGTCTTCACGGTAACACGGACACATTGGCGTTGGCCCAAATAGCTTTGCAAGAGTTCTCCTCAACCAAGAACATGCGTGCTAGTGTTATAGAACAACTTGGGCTTGACTTCAAAACCTATACAACTAGGTATTCCAAATTCTATGGAAAATGTAAAGAATTTGGCTGGTTGGATAGTGAATGGGCATCTTGCCGACCACTTACAGTAGAAGACGTTTTGGTGGAAATTCCACCATTTCCTACATTGTTTAAACCTGGTATGTTAAATTGTGCATTTTTTTCCATGTACTGAAGTGATGGTTTACTTTTTCCCTTGCTAATTTTTTTGTTGCTAATTGTTGCAGTAGCAAGCAAATCCCAAGAGGTCATAGTGATTACCTCTGGGCGTAACAAGACTAACCTCTTCTTCAAGTATGGGGAGGTGGATGAGACTTAGCATTAGATTTGCAATGGGGCACTAGCCATCCTAGTTCACAACATTTAGGAGGTTGGGCTCATTAATTTATTTTTGGCAGTAAGTCCAAGTGCCTCGGCTGCAAAAATGCTTTCCCTAGTCAATTCCTTCTCCGAAAAGGCTAACCACTTCCGCACATAGGATCATAATGTGTGGGTGGTGTTTGAAATTAAGGATCAACTATTTGTAGATCTTTTTGATGTCCCTTCTAATGGTCTCCCTATAGGAGAAAAATCTAGCAAAGATGCAAACCATCAAGGGGATATCAAGGAATGGATAGGGACAAGCAAGGACCAAAAGGAGACTTACATCCACAAGGTTAAGCTAGTGATGGCTCAAACGGTTTACCCTGTCTTCTTTGTTCATGCTTTTCCTAAGCTATTTTCCCAAGGAAAAATCCTTGGTGTAGAGCAAGCCTAGATAGTGAGGGAGGTCATGGAGGAAGGGACCCGATACAACTAGGCCAAGTACCTCTCTGAAGGCTTACGAGCTAAAATGGTCAAACTCCGTGAGAAGCTTGAGTCTCGTTTCAACGTGCATTATGCCTTCTTCATAGCTTGCATACAACACTTTGTAGAATTCTTGGTGGTCTATAAAAATGGCACCTAGGTACAATAGGATTGTAACCAAATATCAAAGCCATGGATTTGCTAGGTTTTCCACACCACCCAATCCCAAGACCCCCCGGAAGCTATCGGGGAATCACTTTCGATAACAACAAGGGATTAGGTGGGGCATACCTTTGTGCCTGGGACAATGTGGGAGAGGCACCCCCCATCAACATAGGAAATGTGTTAAGGGGGGAACACCTCATTGCAAAAACTATAAAAACTAGAGTACAGCATAAAAAGTCTTGTCCTGTGGAAGAATCACCTTGTATGAATGAAGGTAGGGGAAAAAAGCTATGAATCAAAGTTCAAAGAGTGCAACCCCCAGTTGGTAAGTGTACTTAGCCATCTGATTATCATAGCATCTACTACACTATGCTACGCTGTGTAGTGTAGCACAATGTAGCACCCATTTTTTAAAGTTTCCTACTTATTTTGATTGTGTTTTATCAGAAGAAGAAGAAGAAGAAGAAGAGGTTTTGGCCTCTAGAGTAGGGGTGCCTACTAAAGAGGAGGAAGAGGCCCTGACTGCAGAAGAAAAGGTCCCTGCTGTAGAGGAAGAGGCCCCTACCATGACCCTTTTGTAGAATGTGCTTCAGTACCTGAAGGGCACATGAGTATTAAGGATGCCGCCACACTTTTGGATTAGCTGAAAAGAGAGGGGCTACAATTTGATGTTGGTGAGTTTGATTGCTTGCTTGATAGTTTCTTGATGGATGATCCCCCTGTTATTATCCCTAAGGGTTTGCTGGGTAGGAGCTTTGCATTATCATTTGTAATTTTTCATTAGCTTTTTTGTTGTCTCTCCATCATGGCTAACATGTTTTTTTGTGCAACGAACACCACTGTTGATGCCCCTAACACTTCTTCCTTGATCCGTCTCCAACCTTGGACCGAGACCCTCGATAAATTCACTTTTATGGAGGGCGTGGTCGATGACATGATCGATCACCTAAGGTAGATCGATCCTGAGATAAGTATGTTGTAGTTTCTATGTTAGGCTCTATCAGTTGTTACATTTTTGCTACGTTACTGTAACTAATGCTCTCTCATGCATGACAACCTCTTATCTCAAGTGGGATCCTAGAAAAGCCATTGAGGTTAACGCTATGCTTGAACTTCCTCCAGAGGTAGCCAAGATGCCTCATCACATCTACAATGAAACAAGTAAATGGGCATTGTACTTAGCACACTCTTTATGCGAGTGTAGGCATGTAAATGAGGACCTCTAGAAGAGGGTACAGAAACCTAAGAAAGAGAAGGCCAACCAAGCTATTGAGTTGGAGGACCTTTGGTCCAAGAATGAATTTCTGTTGGCCCATGACATCCCGATGGCAGTTGGCGTATGGCTGTTATTGACTATGCAAGATATTGGATAGTCATACTAAGTAAAAATGAGGCCACTCATGAGATTATTGAACAGTGCATGCAGATGGACCTTCTAGCCTAGAAGAACCAAGATTGGAAGGATTATAGTCCAAAGGTGTATAAATGGAAATAGGCACCAAAAAAATATAAGCATATGTATAAAATGGAATGTGCTACCTATCGTAAACAATACCAAGATGCGACTATTGAGTTGCATACCTATAAGCTATTCGTTGAGGTCATTGATGCTTTCAGGGCCTATGAGAATTTCATGCAATAAGTGATAGTTAGTAAATCTCTCAAAAGGGAAATGACCCTTCTTGCTGGGGAGACCACCACCACCACCTTTTCCCCAGGATCACCTAGATGGATAGCTATGGAAAAAGGGAAAGTTGCAGCAAGTGCTAATCTGGGAAATGAAAACTGGACCAACTTCACTAAGGAGGAGATCCTACAATGGCTTGCAGTTGGCATGGATAGGATACCCTTCGAAATGGACTTAGGGCCATCTTATGTTAGTCACTCTTTCTTGTGTCATAATTTATTTTATGAGAGCCTTTGTTGTAGTTTTGATTTACTTTTTTATTTTCCACCTTATGCAGGATCCGAATGGAGATGCAGGACCCAGTGAAACAGGAGATGGTGATGGTAACAAAGACTTATAGTGTGGAAGCAAAAGATTTTTTTTTAATTTAATTTTTTGTAAACATTATTGACTAACATTGAATGAAAAATATAATGTAAAAAAATTTATTTAACTTTGGTTAATGTGTTTGATGAGTGGCAAGGTACCCCTATACTCAACCATATGAATACGAGTGTTTCATGCATGATCTGGTTGAACTCCAAGGACTAAGTGCTTATGCATCTTAATGGAACACTCAAGGTTAATCAATTTTTGTCTTCCAAAACTTACTTGTATTGTCATGGTTTTATGGTTGAGTAAGCTTGAGGTATATGATTTTTATAGCCTTTGTATTTTTTATGTCTTATGCTAATAAAGGAGAGGGAGAGAAAACTAAGTGGCCGACTTACATTAACTATTCATTAACTAGTTTCTAAATGTTCCTAACACCAGTATCTATTCCCACTTGTCGTACACATCTTGAACTAGTGCAACACTGCTGGGATTACCAAACGCTAATCGTTATTGGGTTACCAAGCACTACATGCATGCTCAAAGTGGTCATACTAAGTGTATTTAACTAAGGGGGTTGAAGGTTGAGAGAGATATTAATTAACTAGGAAAGCATTAAAAATCATTAATTACTAATTAGCTTAATCTGTATGCTACAAGGTTTATCATAAATTTTGTCTTTATTATCGTACACAAAATTGTGCTCAGGTACAAATTGCTTAAATAAAGATCTATTCACTCTATGACTCCTACTGCAGGCATACATAAATAATTCTAACTCTAGAATGACAAAACTACAAGAGTTTGCCTAAGGATCTAAATCTAATTGTCTCTGAACCAAGGGTGCTGCCTCTTATTTATAGAAGATGAGGCAGGATGTGATATTGTGGTTCATCATACCCGCATGACTAAATGAAAACTCATCCTCAAGTTCCTTACAAAATATTGGAAAGCTATGGGATTATTGACTTGAATGACAACTAATGGTGAATGGGATGACATGTGAATAGATCAACATTACAATACATGGCAACATTAGTATTCATGACTACAAGAGTGAATACTATACAAAATTGACATCCAGCCTTATTTGGTAGCTGAGAGAGAAGAAAAAGAGAAAGAATAGAAGAAGACGTGTTGCTGCTGATGCCAAGATTGCACCTTCCGTTGTCCATCCATAGTTGTGCCATTAATCTTGTTCCTTGCACAAGTGTTCCAACACCAGTCCACCCTGAGTGTTTCCTCCAAGTCCAGTCCATTGCTGTATGATTTCCATCTGCACACACAAAACAGTCACATATGAGCAAGGATAAGTAAATCACAATATAGTTGATACCTTTCTTTGGTGTAAGATCCATTGGCTGAGTTGTGATATGCCCCACATGGATTCTAGAGATATAACACTGGTGACTACCTAAGATGTAGGGATTAGGAAAAATTGAAAAAATTAGACTAGGGCCCCCATGACTAAGAGCGATCCTCCAGTAGTGATAGAATGGAAAAATATATGGAATAAGAAAGATGAAGAAAAAGAAATAATGGAAACACTGATAAAATGGATGTTAGAGATGGGAATGAAACAACAAAAATGTTGATTGTGGGATTGTTTAAGAAAAAGAAATTAACTGATGAACCAAATAGGAATGCTAGTGGTCCTCCCCAAAGCAGGCTCATGTCCTCTATGCCCTAACAAACCCACATTCAAAGAGTTTGTAGGCTCTAGAAATTTCATTTACAAGCAAGAGTTAAAGACTTAACCACAAGAATCCACCAAGGAGAAAACAATGCATCAACCAAAATATAGACTATTGATACAACTAGCAATGAATTGGGAAATTGAGAAAGAATGATGGGAAGAAGAGAATGGAATGGAGTCCCAAGAACAAGGTGGTGTATAGCCCCTTATGTACTTATGGTTAATGTAATTGAGTAGATCTCATTCCAAATCCAGCCTCAAACAATCCACATCTAATGACTTTGCATTAATACACTTGGCCAATCCATCCACTTGAAGTAACAAGAATGCTTCCACCAAAGAGTCAACACCATTTCAAGGAAATGAGAGAGGGAGAAGTAGGAAGTCAGAAAGGGCCTTAGTTAGAGGGAATAGATCAGTTTAGTTCCATAACCAATGCTTGTAGCCTGGATGATTATTTTGTCTAAGGGGTGTGCTTTGAATTCTCACTCTTTTTTTTTGCGTGAGAACCACACTATGCAAAGACTTATTTTTATTTTTATTAGCTCAACTTCCCGTTAATGGAGCAATGTTGGAATGGTAAGAAAACTCAAGAAGAAAACATCCAAGCACCCAAGAGAATAGCTAGCACAAATGCATCAAATCCCTTTGAAGCCACATCCTTTTCACTTCTTGAGTCCTTCCTTAGTTTGAGAAATTCCCAATCACCAATTCATTANCCTTGAGTCCTTCCTTAGTTTGAGAAATTCCCAATCACCAATTCATTAATAGTTTTATCATTAAAGAAGGAGACTGTACAGTTCCAAGCCATGAGAGACCATAGAAATATATGGATGCATGGATGACATGGACTCATTGCCTGTTATATCAAAAGAACCATACCTTAGTATCAGCATTATAACTCAAAGGTAAAAACCAAACATTAGCAATCAATAGAATACAGTTCATACTACCATCAGGAGCACTTATTAGGTGACGAATCTAACAAAACAAAAATAAGAAATAAGAACAAAAAATAAAAACAAAACAAAAACAAAAATAAATAGTCACACAAAGAAATGAGAAAGTATAAACGATGGTGCAAAAAAAAACAAGAAAAATTAAAAAAAATGTGTAAAACAAAAACTTAAAAAGGAACTAAGGGCCTCAAATGGTTAGTAGAGGTGGTCATCTCTCCCATGACTAAGTTGGAAGGAGGGGATCCGAAATAGTAAGCAGGGTCATCCCTTTTTAGAGGTATTATGTGCAGTGACCGTTCTAAATTTATGGAAGGGTTTGGTCTATTGCACATTGACTAATAATCTTTTATTAGGGCTCTCAGGTTTGTATATGGTCATGGCCCCTGAAGGAAAGGTTGCATAAATAATGTAAGGTCCTTCTCACAGTGTTTGAAATTTTGTGCATTGTGGCACATGTGTGGGATTCCAATAGAGAACCTTATCTCCTGGTTGATACTTAACCTTCCGAATCTTCAAGTCATGATGTTGCTTGTTATATGCCTTATGCAACTCATTTGATGATAGGGTAGCTAATCAGTTTCCGTCTAGCACGTTTAAAGTTTCCAACCTTTGTTTTTGTGCTAGATCAAGATCGAGGTGGAGCTTATAAGATGTTGATAGTGTATGGAGCTTAGTTTGAATTGGAAGCATTGGAAGCTTTTTGTACACTAACTCATAGGGAGAGTAGCATATAGGAAGTTTCCAGGTGGAGCGGTATGCCCAAAGAGCATCATTTAGTTTAGTGCTCCAATCTTGCCTTTACTTGCTAGTTGTTCTAGTCAATATTTTAGTGATCTCCCTGTTGGTGACCTCAGCTTGTCTGTTAGCTTGGGGGTGATAATGTATAGTCAATTTATGTTCAACCCCTAAGCATTGCATTAACTTTTAAAANAAATTTATGTTCAACCCCTAAGCATTGCATTAACTTTTAAAAAGTTGCACCTGTGAAGTGTGTTTCATTATCCGAAATAAGTGCACGTGGCACACCAAACCTATTTATGATTTTTTGTTGCACAAATCATACAGTTGTAGATGATGTGCAGTCTTTAACAGCAGCTACTTTAGCCCATTTTGTCAAGTAGTCTATGGCAACTACAATGTAAGCTTTTCCATTGGACATTGGTGTAATGGCCCCCATAAAGTCTATTCCCCAAATGTCGAAGGGTTCTAATGATTGAATCCATTGTTGTGGATCCTCCATTTTAGTAGTCATTCCCCTATCATGTTGATAGAGCTCACAAGATTCAGCAGATTGATGGGCATCTCGAAATAATGTTGGCCAGTAATATCCTACAAGAAAGATCTTAATAGCCATTCGTCTCCCCGCATAGTGACCCCCACAAGGGCTCTCATGAGCATCTTGAAAAACTCTCAATTGGTCTACCTTGGGCACACACCATCAAACCAAGCCATCAAGATACACTTTGTAAAGTTGTCCATTGATCTCCATGAAGTACTTGGCTCTATGAAGAAACTATTGCTTCTCCTAGGATCCAGCTCCTATGGTGTTTGTTGAGTAAGGAGATNCCTAGGATCCAGCTCCTATGGTGTTTGTTGAGTAAGGAGATAGATGAGAATGCTACTATACCAGTTCATCTCCATGGGTAGTTGGTTATTCACTACACTGGAAAAGAGGGCTTCATTAGGAAAATGATTAGACATTATATATTCACCCTCTTTACTGTCCCAACACAACTGAGATAAATGATTTGCAACTATGTTCTCGATGCCTTTCTGATCGATCATCATTAGATCAAACTTCTGTAGGATTACCAGCCATCTTATAATACGAGGGCTAACCGTTGGCTTGTTCATGAGCAACTGGATTGCACTATGATCCCTATGGATGAATACTTTGTAACCTAACACATAGTGCTTAAACTTATCCAGTGCAAACACTATAGCCATTAATTCTTTCTCTATAGTTTTGTCGTTAAGTTGTGCACCATCAATACTTCTACTTGCACAGTGGATATAGTAAGGGTGTTTCTCGTCATCTAACTATGTAAGTACGGCTCCTAAGGCATAATTGGACACATCAATCATGATGTGGAATGGTCTGGACCAGTCAAGATCTTGTAGAATGGGAGTTTCTACTAGCTTTCGGTTCAGGGTTTGGAATGCTTGTACACATTCCCTAGTCTACTCAAAAGGTACATCCTTCTTTGTTAGCTCTACTAATGGTTTGGCAATCTTGGAAAAGTTCTCAATGAATCTCCTATAGTAGGCAGTGTCTCCAAGGAATGACTGAATGTCTTTGATAGTTTTCGGTTGATGGGTGATTTCTTGGATAACCCTAATTTTATCTGGGTCTACCTCTATTCCTGCATGTGAAGCCTTATGCACAAGTACTATGACTTCTTAGACCATTAAATGGCTTTTCTACTAATTGAGCCTTAGATTGGTTTCTACACATCCTTTTAGCACTTGCTCTAATCGGTCCAAGGCTTGATCAAAACTTGTTCCATAGGTGGAGAAATCGTCCTTAAAGACTTCCACTCCATTCCCTATCTACTGTTGGAATATGCTTAGAACTAGGTGTTGAAACATGGAAAGAGCATTACACAAGCCAAATGGCATTTTTTTATATGTAAATGTTCCCCAAGGATTGATGAACATTGTCTTGGATTGGTCTTCTAGGGCTATCTATATTTGATTGTATCCACTATACCCATCCAGAAAACTGTAATAGTGATGCCCTACTATGGTGTCTAAGACTTGGTCAATGAATGGCAATGGAAAGTGATCCTTAAATGTTGCCATGTTTAGCAACCTAAAATCTATGCACACCCTCCATTTGCCTCCCTTCTTAGGCACAATTACCAGAGGGCTAATTCATTCGCTATCAGCAATGGGATATATGAACCCAACCTTAAGAAGCTGTTCTATTTCTTCTTTTACTACATGCTTCAATTTTGGGTTCAATTACCTCTGCGGTTCTCTCTAAGGTTTCATGGAGGGGTCAGTGTAAATCCTATGCTAGTATATCCTAGGATCTATTCTAGTTAATTTGGGATATGACCAGGCAAAGGCTTTTGACCACTTGTTTATTACTTTTAGCAGTTTTCTTTTTTGTTTGGAAGCAAGTCTTGCATTGATGATTACCGATTTTCCATTTTCAAGAATCATATATTCCAGATCGGTGAGAAATGTTTTTAATTCTAGGGGCTCTTGTTTGAATTTTTTAGGAATTTCCAACTTCCCCCAGTTGATGTTTTCAAGGTTAAGGCTTGGAAGTTGGCAGCAAACTTGCTCTAGTGTGTCTATGCTTTCGATGTAAGTGTAAGTTATTTCCTCAGTTAGTTCCATGCACATGAGTGAGTTTCTCTCTTGATCAGTTATCAGTCATTGGGTGTCTTCTTGTCATGTGACCACTACATACATGCACTTTTGTATGTTGATGTCTTGTGCACACTGGTTGCATGCAGGCAATGCTAAACTTTGGATAATACATGATCTCTACATGCAACTGCACCCTGTATCACTGTATGCGATGCACGGAACCTTATTCTCCCTAGGACCACCACTGCCACCTTTTCCCTAGGACCACCTAGATGGACAACTATGGAAAAAGGGAAAGTTGCGACAAGCACTAATTTGGGAAATGAAAATTGGACCAACTTCACTGAGAAGGAGATCCTACAATGGCTTGCAGCTAGCATGGATAGGATACCCTTTGAAATGGACGTGGGTCCATCTTGGGTTAGTCACTCTTTATTGTGTCATAATTTATTTTATGAAAGCCTTTGTTGTAGTTTTGATTCACTATTTTATTTTCTGCCTTATGCAGGATCTGAATGGAGATGCAGGACCTAATGAAACAGGAGATGGTGATGGTAATGAAGACCTATAGTATGGCAGCACAAGATTTTTATTTTTTTGTTTTTGAATTTAATAAATTGTTGTCTACCCAAACTTACTTGTATTATCACAGTTGTATGGTTAAGTAAGCTTGAGGTATATGATTTTTATAGCTTTTGTATTTTTTATTTCTTTTGCTAATAAAGAAGAGGGAGAGAAAACTAAGTGGCTAACTTACATTAACTATTCATTAACTAGTTTCCAAATGTTCCTAATACTAATATCCATTCCCACTTGCCGTACACATCCTGAACCAGTGCAATGCTGCTAGGATTACCAAATGCTAATCGTTATTGGGTTACCAAGTGCTACACGCATGCTGGAAGTAGTCGTACTGAGTGTATTTAACTAAGGAGGTTGAAGGTTGAGAGAGATATTAATTAACTAGGAAAGCATTAAACAATCATTAATTACTAATTAGCTTAATCTATATGCTGCAAGGTTTATCATAAAGTTCATCTTTATTTCTGTACACAAATTTGTGCTCATGTACAAATTGCTCGAATAAAGATCTGTTCACTCTATGACTCCTACTACGGGCACACAAAAATAATTCTAACTTTGGAATGATAAAACTGCAAGAGTTTGGCTAAGGGTCTAAATCTAATTGTCTCTAAACCAAAGGTGTCACCTCTTATTTATAGAAGATGAGGTAGGGCGCGATATCATAGTTCATCAGTGTTATATTTATTTTTTGTGTTTTTGGACCCCTTGAGAGCCTCTCATTTTAGTTTTAGACCATTTCGGGTCATTTCTTAGTCACGATTTTTTTTTGGTAGTAAAGTTGCCAATTTTAGGCCTTAACAGGCTGCAATGATAGTTTAAGGTCATTTCGGGTCGTCGCTAGTTTTAGGCCATTTCAAGCTATTACAATAGTTTAAGGCCATTTTGGATGGTGGTGCTAGTTTAAGGCCATCCCTGGCCATTGCTAGTTTTAGGCCATTTTGGGGCATTGCTAGTTTTAGGCCATTTCGGGCCATTGCTAATTTTAGGCCATTTCGAGCCTTATGTAAGGTATTGGTAACAAGGGCAATGCAACAAGCAAGCTCAATGTAAAATGTAAATCATCGATCAGTAGACTTAATGTAAACAAAAAATTTATTATGAAATGTAAATGATGCACACAATGAACTTAATGTGGGAAATGTAAATTACGCAAGCAGTGAACTTAATGTAAAAATGCAAATACAACTAACTGAATGTAAACACGTGAATTATGTACATAACAAACTGAATGTAAAACACAACCTATACCATTAGAAGTATGGAAAATTTTATTTATGTAGTTGTTTCCTAACCCAACGTGGGTTAGGTGAGGCATAGGGTCGGGTGAACCTAGATTGATACTCCTCTATGTTATTGTTTGCAGCTTGGAAGGGCAACTCGGCCCACGTTGTTTCTTTGATTGGACTAGTTTCAGCCTGTTCAGGTGTTTTAGTTTGAATGGGGGCTTGGTTTTTAGAGATTTCAATCTTTGAACCTTGCTCCATTCCTACGTTGTTTATGGCTTGGGGAACCACTTCGTCACCGTGAATTACCACTTCCCCTCCTGTGTAGGGTAAGTGAATTTCCTGGTGTATTGGTGAGGAAACGGCCCTCAGTTGGGCCAACCACGATCTCCCCAGGGTCAAGTTGAATCCAGGAATTTCCTCTACCATGATGGACACTGTGCTTGTGGGGAACTTTTCCCTTGCCACAAAGTTAATGTGGATAGTTCCCTTCACTACCACTCGTGCCCTATTGAACGATTTCAGGCAGGAAGTTGCCATGGGATTGATTTGATCAACCAAGCCTAGTTTGTCCACTATGGAAAATGGAACGACATTGGTAGCAGCTCCTTCATCAATGTGTACCCTTCGGATCTAGTACTGGTTGACCTGAATTGTGATGAACATGGGTACCATTGTCACTTGACCCTTTTCAAGATCATCCTTAATGGACTCATTGCGAAATGTCAATTGGGCCGACCGTAGCTCTTTAGCTATAGATGGAAGCATGACAACATGGATTGCTTTCTTCAACTGGGATGGATGCTAACATATGAACCATGGCCTCGCGGTATGCTATGGAAGTCATTATCAGGTCATATAGGCTTAAAGTTGTGTTTTTCTGCTTCAAAGCCTATTTGACCTATGTAAGGGCATTGAGAAGGTCTTTCCTGCCCTCTTGTTGTTTGCTACTCCTTTCCACCTCTATTCATCCTAGAAGACAAATCTCCCAAGGGGGAGTGATTTTCAGTTGAGCATTAGGATTTCTTGGGCAGGAAGGTGATGATCGCGTCTGCGCAGTGTTACTAGTTGCTGATGATGAAGGGCCCATGGGCATTGAGGATAAGGGGGTAGGGTTAGGGGGACCTAATGTGGTGCATTCCCTAGCCATCTTGTCTGCTAAATGGTCCTCACATTTTTTTGGATGAGGAGGCTATGGTGCAGTTTTTGTTACCTAGCTTTGGGTAGAGGAGCTTGGGTGTTTTGGCACCTTAATGACAAATGGTGCCTATTGCGTTGGCATGGGTTGTGGTGCCACTTTAAGCATGAAAGGAGTAGGAATGAATGTCTGACAAGGAAATTTAAGAAAAAATGGTTATTGTGATGTTGTTTTTGTTGGTGTTTCTACGTTACAAGGGGGCACACACACCATGAATGGTTGCTGTGATGGTTCTAGATTACTATCAATGCTGATAACATTGTTTGTGTAGCCTAAATTGTTAATGTTCAGGGGATCTTTGTAAACATGCATTGATTGATTCTTGGGGCAAAAGGGACTGCTTTCATCCAAGGCCAATTTTCCCTTATCAATCATCCATTAGATGTCATCTTTCAAAGCTAAGCAATAGTCTGTATCGTGACCACATAGTTGGTGATAGTCACAGAAACATTCCAACCTAAAATTCTTTGGGACTAGAGGTTTGTTGGGCATAGCCAGGGAGGGGTTCCTAAGAACCTTGCAATATCATTAATGGCATTTGATTGCCTCCTCGGACATCTATTCATGTTGTATACACCTAGCTCCTAATAATTGCTTTAGAAGTTCTGAAGGCTTAATGGGTGAGGGAGTATACTTAGAACAATCCTTGTGCTCAAAGTTGGACCTTGGCTAGGTTGATGCTGTAGGTGTTGATTTTGAGGGTTGACCGATTTTGCTTGGGCCAGGTTTGGCATTGGGTGGTGTGGCCACCTTTTTGTTGTTGCTATTGTCGAGCTTGCCTTCCTTGGCCATGGTAGCCACTGTTGTTACCGTGGCCTTGCCCTTCTCTTTTTCTTTCTTAATGTGTGCATTTTTGTATGTCACATAAGTTGAGTTCTTGCTAGCTTTAGCCATGTCCTGAATACTCTTGGTCTAAGCAAAGGCTTGGCTGAGGGAGCACGAGGCTCGGGGCAAGGTAATAGAGCTTAGACTTAATGAAGTCATGTACTACACCCTTGAAGATGGCTAGCAAGTGGGCCTCAGTGATGGGCTTGTGTATCTTATTCAAGGTTGCGCTCCACCATTGTATGAATCTTTGCATGGATTCTAGCGGGTCCTACTTGATGCTCATGAGCTGATCTAGCATGACCTCCAATTTCAAGTTGTACTTGAAGTAGGTCATGAACTAACTTAGTAGCTCTTCCAGGGTGGAGATGGAGGTGCATGGGAGTGCATGGTACTAGTCTAGGGCCTTGCTTGTTAGGGACATGGCAAAGACACAAATGATCCATGGTTGTAGCAGTAGAGACGTGGACTTGAAGGTTACCAAATGTGCATTGGGATCACCCTCCCCGTTGTATTTTGTAAATTGGGGAAGTGGCATCCTATGGGGCAGTGTGATCATGGGGAAAGCTAGACTGATAGGATCATCATGGTAAAAGTCCATGACCTGTACGGTGTCAGAACCAGTAGCTTTAAGCTATTTGATTTTCTCAGTGAGGGTTTGGATTAGTTGGAAAGCTTGATCCAAACCTGGAGACATTGCAAATGGTTATGGGGTGAAGGAGCAGCCATCATTGGTGGCATTGTAAGGGCAGTAGCCTATCCCATGGGGGGCATCATTGGAGTCACTCCAACAAGTGATGCTACCTAGGTGGTCCACCACCCAGTGGGTGGCATTGTTGGAGTGATGAACATTGGTGACGCTATGGGATTGGCTACTTGCCCAGTTGGTGAGATGGCCCACAGTCCTGTGTTTGGTTGTACCACCTGTGGGACTTCATATGATTGGTGGTCAATGTAATGCGACATTTGAGATGGTTTCGCAATAGGGAGAGAAGTGGCTGACATCCACCACATAGTTGAGAGTGGATCTGCTACTGGCAGTGGGATGGGTGTAGACAAGGAAGCAAGAGCAAAACTAACATGTGGTTGTGACATAGGCACAATATGCATGTATGGCAACGTAGTCATAACTGACATTGGGTATGATGCTGGAATAGATTGGGAAGGGAGGGTAACTAGGAAAGAGGCTGAAGGGTCTAATTGCTAGTATGTTGAAGGTATAGGATGGCTACCCATGGCTGATAAAGGTGTGGATTATGATAGGGTTGTGGCGACCATGAAGGGGGTAGATGAGAAAAGTGGGTTTAACCAAAAGATCACGGTGGAAGGGGTAGCCGTGGTGTAGGTCTAGCCACCACCTTCAGAGTGGGAGTCCAAGTCTTCCTACCCATCCTGGAATGCTTCATTGTAATGGAAACCATGTTCCATTCCCTAGACCTACTCACTTGCATCAGTTGGTTTAACACCCATTGATACGCTTCAATAAGTGGGATAATGACATCAGGAGCAGGGATGAATTCCCTTCTAGTGGAGGAACTCATAGTTACATTTTTCTTTGAGTTCCTAGTAGTCTAAGGATAGATTTTCTTGGACCTTTGCATAGAGGAAGTTGTATTGCTCTGTGTCTTGCGCTAAGCACTCAGGTGATAGGTGCCGCAGCCTAAGGGACTGATGTGGTGCTAGCACTGGGCTGGGCAATTGCTCAGGACCTATCATGTTTTGAACTGAGTAGGGAACCTTGAGGTTTGAGGTGGAAATGATAGTGGTTGCAGAGATCATTTTCTATTGTAAAATGGAGATTGTAAAAGAGAGACACTGAAATTGGGTACATTGGGGTGTTAGGCCTATTACGCTAAGCAGGAGTGCTATGCTGAGAAGTTTGCTACGCCACACAAGATGTAGGCAGTGTAGCATGGTCAATAAAGTGGACCCAGTACGGTAAGCAGTTGGAGCCATTTGTCCTACCAAGTTCAAGAGGAACTGTCATTAAGACCAGTTTGAACCACATGATGCATATATAATCACAAGGGTGTCATGTCTACACTAGTAGGTGACAGTGTATAGACAGCGTGTAGGACTACTTGTGATATGTAGAAAGGGCATAAAGGGTCCTCCTTCTAGTGCCAAAAAATATAGTGACTAAAAACGTTGGTGGTTGGAACATCAAGAGGTCACCAGACGTACAACCTAACCCCAGATCAATGTGAGGGTTGAGTTTGAGAAAAAGAGAAATGGGATGCCCTGAATGGTCTGGTCAATTAGATAGGGACTTAACCGGTGTATAATAACCTTTTGTAAATGTTTGTTTTAAATATGTTAGGTGTAACGTAAAAGACGAATGGAAAATGAAAATTGATAGAAAATGATGCAAAATATGATAATAGCAAAACAAAATGAAATAGGCTTAGGTGAGAAAGTGCACCACCCCAAGATTGAGGGATTTGATCTCTATTTGGCTGAAGAAGGTGTACAATTGATGTGCAGTATGGGCAGGCATATCTTGCAATGAAGCAGTATGGTCACAGCTCCTCAAACTGTAGTTAATAGCTTACCAATAGGAACCTTTTTCTTGCCAATCTCTTTGCCAAAGCTAATTACCAGAAAGCCAAAATGCCAAAATGCCAATGATGCTCCCCAAAAGCCAACCCCTTGAACATTGTTTATAAGGGTATTTATAGAGTCAGATGTGGGAGAGAAACGTGGTTTGGATGCATGTGTCCTGGGTTTCACAAAGTGCAAACATGACTATGCCATGCTGCTGTGTGATGATGGATGTCAAACTTGCTACGTTGTGACCATACCACTAAAACTGTGTGTGCTAGCATCTAGTGAATTGCCATGTTTGTTATAAGGAAATATGTTAACAATGAATGCAAAGTGGAGCCTGTGTTCTAGGACTACATCTTTCCTACCCTTGTGAGTGGGGTTAAGCATAGGGACAACTTTGGGGATAGTCAGGGGGTTGCAGAACAAAGCAAACTTACTAAATTTATCTGTTGAAGAGATGCTAGGATGAAAGTGACTATTGCCAACAAGTTCTGGAGACATCTTGATGCTTCCATGTGAGTGTTACGCTATTTACATTACCTAGCATATTGGCATAGTGTAAACACTCACGCGCTACGCTATGCTACACTACGTAGCGTAGCATAGCGTAACTGCCAGTCTTGAAAGAAATCTTGCCTAAAAGCCAAAAACACCTATCTAAGGCCTGGCTAGGCAAGCAACTACAACATTTTCTTTCATGGTAAAAAGTCTTGATACCTGCTAAGTTCACCCTTGGGATGCTTTGGTGCTTTGTGTTCTTGCTACGCTGCTATGTTGTGCAGTGCAGCATAGCGTAGCAGCTAGTGTGACATGAATTCTAGTGTGATTTTCCATGCTCTATTAAGAAACTTTGCTTGGGGTCTGAGGGTGAAGTGGGATAGGTAGTTTTGGAGGCTGAAATGTGGCCAAGTGTAATCCCTTTTGCTAGGAACCACTTGGCAGGGGACCATTGTGCATTCTAACCCTGCTACACTGCGTAGCATAGCATAGCGCAGCATTCATGTTGGCCTGAATTCTGACTTGCTTTGTAATCATTTTGTCATGGAATGTTGGTCATGTCCTAGTATGTTAGTAGAGAAAACCTGTTTGACAATTGAAGCATGGGAAAATACTCTTACTCCATCAGAGCCATTCGAGTAGGAGCATTGCCAAAGTGCATCCATGCTACGTTGTGCTACACTATGTAGCATAGCACAACGTAGCACTCAAGTTGAGATGATTTTTGACAAAGTTCATCACATTGTACTGTGTCGTGTTGCTCATTCATCAACAATAAAGTGGGCTAGATGTCTTGGGGGACTGAGTCATTATCAACTGCATCTTTGGTGCCTATCAGTCTCCTTAAGGCCTACTACGCTGTGTAGCGTAGCATAGCGTAATAGGTCTTGTAGTTAGAAAAATTGCCAAACTATTTCACTCATCCTGAATACTTTTAGTAGCTCCTAACATGGTCCTTGGGTAAACCATCAGCCAAGTGTCAAGCTAGGCAGGCTAGGGAGTATAGCAAGCCTATCAGTCTAGGCGATAGAAAATTTGTCGGACTGCACGATCAACCCCCCTAGTGCCTCTTTCATGCAAATTGGACTTGTGGCTATGTGCCATGTTGATTGTGCTATGGAGGGAATTGTCTGCATGGTCCAACATGACATTAGACTTGCAGGAACCCTTGCTCATATTTTGGAACTGCTAAATCATGAGAGTCCCAAAATTTATGGTGTTTCAGGATTGACTTTGGCCAAGATGACTAGACATAGCTATCTAAGGCTAAGATTCTCCAACACCTGGAGGAGGGCCTTGATAGTTTGCCTCTAGAAATTATCGATGTGGGATCCTCTTAGGTTAGTTTTTTAGTTATTTTTATGC
The DNA here is from genome assembly GCA_015680685.1 of Gnetum montanum. Classification (NCBI taxonomy): domain Eukaryota; kingdom Viridiplantae; phylum Streptophyta; class Gnetopsida; order Gnetales; family Gnetaceae; genus Gnetum; species Gnetum montanum. The sequence continues at coordinate 72,102 of MNCI01029388.1, forward strand.
TTTTTATGTGTTTTGTGTTAGCTTGTATATTGTACATTTTCTCATTGATTGTACATTTTGTGTTGTTATGTGATAGTAGGCAACAGGCAATGTTGTAGACCCCAGTGGCATAGTAAAGGAAGAAGCACCTTCAACTCCACCTAGTACCACTAGTTGAGCATCTTCTTATGTAGCCTTGCTATTGGATGTTTTTTCATTTTTTGTGTATTTTTTGCCACATGGTGCTAATGCTCATGCTATGTACTATTATTGCTATGAGATGTAATGAATGTTTTTCTATATGATGTGTATGGTGTATAGACGTTTGCATTTATTTGCTATGTGTTTGATGCTAGTAATGTGATGAATTAGTGTTACTAGGCCATTGTGAACCCCATGCCAATTTAAAGCCATGGTGGAAGGGACAATGCTAGTTTTAGGCCATTGTAGGCCACATTTTTTCATATCATGTGTTGGTAGTTTTAGACCATTCTAGGCCCCAGTGGTAGTTTAAGGCTATTTCAGGCCATGCATTAGAAGGAAAAATGTTTCTAGTTATAGGTCATGGCAAGCCATGGGATGCTAATTTAAGGCCATGGTAGTCTGCTTTGGTAGTTTTAGGCCATTTCAGGCCCCAATATATTGCTATATATATATTTTTTTTGAAATTTTTGTCTTTTCTAATTTTTATGCTTTTTAATGTTTTTCATGCATAGGCTAGTAACTACTAAGGAGTGAACTAAACAAACAAATATGCAAATTAAGCAAAAATGCACAAATAAAGGAAATAAATGCATAACAAAGAAAACAATGTAAAATGAAAATCATGCTAAATGTAAATGCATGAACAAGTGCAAGTAGGAAGGACATGTACTAATGAAGGGCAAGCAAGCACCTAACATGCATTAGACTAAGGGGGTTCCTTAGTTTCATAGTTGCCTCCTAACTTGATGTGGATTAGAAGGCACATAGGGCCTAGATGGCACTATGTGGTACTTTCCTTGACCTTTGTCAGCTATGTTAAAGGCTAATTCTACCCACAAAGTATCCTTCAGGAGTTTGTTAGCTTCTTTTACCTCCTTAGGTTGGTCTACCTTGCATGTTTCATCCTCGTCCTTTATGAGAGGCGTGTCATCGGAGAACTCCACCTCTAACCGTTGTTTGATGTCTATGTTGTTAATTGCCAGAGGGGCTGTGTTGTCATCATAAATGATAACCTTATCACCTTTGTATGAAAGGTGGATTTCTTGGTAAATAGGAGAAGAGACAACCCGCAGTTGGGCCAGCCAAGGCCTACCCAAGATTAGGTTGAATTCGAGCATCTCTTTGATGATAATGAACTTTGTTGTGGTGGGGAATTATTCCCCTACCACAAAGGCTATTGTGATGGTTCTCCTTACAACAACACATGACCTATTGAAGGATTTTAGGCATGTTGTCTTTGTGAGTTTGATTTGGTTAGCAAGACCCAGCTTGTCAACAATGGTGTATGGGATGACATTAGTTTCCACCCCATCATCAACATGCACCCTTCATATTTTGCACTATCCTATGTAGATGGTGATAAACATAGGTGTGGTAATGACATAACCCTTCCTAGGGTTAATCTTGATTGCCTCATCATGGAATGCCAAGGGCATTAAGCTCAATTCCTATGGTGTAGGAGGTAGCATCACAACATGGATCAATTATTCATTTGCTAGCATGTCCTCCATAATAGGAATAGAGCTCAACATGTGGACCAACAATTCATGATGGGTACAGGAGGTCATGATTAGGTCATATAGGCTTAACATTATGTTCTTTTATTTTAAAGCCAATTTCACCTAGGCCACTGCATCTAAGAAGTCTTTGTCATTGTATGTCATTTTGTTGGCCTTAACCTTCTCCATGCAATCCAAGAGACAAATCTCTTGTGAAGGGGATTTGGGCTTCACCTGTCATGCTTTCCTAGGAGCCTCAGTGCTTAGTTGCTAGTTACTTGTGGTGGCCTTCTTAGTTGATCTAGCCATAGGGATTACGAGCAAGGGGACTAGCTTTGGTGGACCTAGCTCTCTTTGCTCCTGGTGTTGCCTAAGTATTTTATCGGCAAGGTACTCATTAGGCCTCTCCAATTTCCACTTGGATGTTCTGCTAGTGTTGCTTGCAAGATGATCCCTTGGAAAAGTAGGGACTGATGCGTGCCCCACCACCAAACTTTAGGCAGGTAAGGAGTCCATACATTGCGGCATCTTGACAACAAAGGATGGCTAGGCTATTACTACTACAACGTGCTACAAGACCCTAGCTTTGGTGGACCTAGCTGTCTTTGCTCCTAGTGTTGCCTAAGCATTTTGTCAGTAAGGCACTCATTAGGCCTCTTAGGTTGCAACTTGGATGTTCTGCTAGCGTTGCCTACAAGATGATCCCTTGGATGAGTAGGGACTAATGCGTGACCCACCACCAAACTTTAGGCAGGTGAGAAGTCAATACATTGTGGCATATTGACAATGAAAGATGACTAGGCTATTACTATTGCAACATGTTGTGAGACCCTAACCACAAAGGGTGTTGTGGGTGATCTAACAACAAAAAGGAACCTCAAACTTGTGGAAGACAAGGGGTCCCTAGTGTTTCCAGAGGGCACATAGACCATGAATGGTCATTGTGATAGCTCCAAGTTGTCATCAATGCTGATAGCATTGATGGTGTACCCTACATCACCCATATTTAGAGGATCCTCATAGATCCTTATCGATTGGTTTTAGGGATGAACAGGGTTGATGGCATCAAGAACCAACTCACCTCTATCAATCATGCATTGGATGTCATCTTGCAAAGCCATGCAAAAGTTAGTGTCATGGCTAGGCAACTAATGGTAATGGCAGAACCTATCTAGCCTAAAATGCTTAAGGACTATAGGCTCATTTGGGGTAGTAGATGTCAGATTCTTGAGGAGCTCACAATATCTATCATGTCTCTTGTAAGCATCCTCAGGCATCTTCTTATACTAAATTCTTCTAGCCTTAAGTAGTTGGTCTAGGAGTTCTAATAGTTTTAGGGGCAACAAGGTGTACTTTGAATGGTCCTTGTCCTCAAAGCTGGACCTTGGGGTAGCTTGCCCTATGCCCATTGATGATGTAGGTTGGTTACTTGCCACAATGCTAGGCCTGGAAGCCTTATTGTTGGCCCGGGCATTAGGTGGTCTAGCCATTAACTTATGGTTGGTTGGCTTGGCCTCATTGGCCATTGTTGCCATAGTTGTGGTCTATTTTCCCTTATCCTTGTCCTTTTTGGCATGGAGGTTCTTGTAGGCCATGTAGGCTAGGTCCTTGTTGGCTTCTGTCGCATCCTAAATGCTCTTAATTTGAGCAAATGCTTGGATTAAGGATTGTGAGGCTAGATAGTATAGCTTTAACTTAATAAATTCATTCACTACACCCTTGAAGATTTCCAATAGGTGAATTTTAGTAATGGGCTCATGAATTTCATTGAGTGATGTGCTCTAGTGTTGTATGAACTTCTACATAGGCTCTAATTGGCCTTGCTTAATTTGCATAAGTTGGCCCAAGGTTGTCTCTAGCTTCAAGTTATACTTGAAGCATGTGACAAACTGGTTGAGGAGATCCTCCAAAGAGGAAATGGAGGCCTTGGGTAGTGCATGGTACAAATCCAATGCCTTGCTAGTTAAAGACATAGCAAACACACATGTGGCCATGCTTGTAATAAAAGGCACTTGGACTAAATGTTACAAGGTGTATATTGGGGTTTCCTTTACCATTGTATTTAGTGAATTGGCAGAGTGGGACCCTAGTGGACAATGTCAGTGGTGGAACACTAGGATTGATTGGATCATCCTAGTAGAAGTCCATCACATGAGCCATTTCAGAGGAGGTGGCCTTGAGCCGCTTGAATGCCTAATCCAAGCTCAGGGATGTTATGGCAGGCTACGTCAGTTGTGCTACCCATTGTTCCAGTTATACATCCCACAACTTAGCTACAGGTTGTGGGACCACTTGGGATCTTTGCTGCATATGTTGTGCCATGGGCATAGTGGTTGGGGCCCACCACACATTTGTCATTTAGTCCACTGCAGAGGGTGCCAAGAAAGCAAGCATTATGTGTGATGTCTGAGTTGTTTGTAGCAAAGGGATGTGCATAGTGTCCATGTAGGGCTATGCAGACATAATAGTTACTGACATAGTAGATTGAATAGGGTGTAGCTATGCCACATCTTGGTGCATGTGCTAGGTTTGGTGGATCACCACCACAGGCATTGACCTAGTAGGTATCACTATCTCCAAGAAGATAGATGGATAGGACTGTGAAGGAATGAAAGTAGAGGTTGTCCATTGGAAAGAAGCATGGAATGAGTCCTTGTGATTTGAACGAGCCTCAAACTCATCATGCTCTTCTTTTAGGGGCTCCTCATAGTCCATTCCTACCTCATGCTCATTCATTTTGATGAATTGGATGAGCATCCATCGATAGGGCTCGATGAGTGAAATGAAGTCAACCATGGTGGGGAAGTACTCTCATTTGTTTCAACGTATGAGCTTGTAACTTTGTTTGGCCTCCATGTCTTGGTGGTCTACAAATAAACCTACCTAGAACTTCATGTAAATGAAGTTATACTGCTCATTATTTAGCATTGTGTACTCAGGAGGTAAGCTACGTAACCTGAGGGATTGTCTTTTCTTTGCCATGGTAGGATTGGTGGTGTGATCAACCTTGTTTTCCTATTGGATGGGTATGACCATGTGTGTGCTTAGAATGGAGGTTGAAGGCTACTCAAGGTTCATGATGTGAAGGGTGAAATGCAAAAGGCTGGTAGTTCAGAAAGATAGGAAAACAATCAACTTTGCTAATTGGAAAAAATAGCTAAGTATGAAAATAGTAGAAAAGAAACTAAGTGTGAAAAGTGTAGAAAAATGGCTAAGTGTAAAAACTATGAAAAGTGGATAATTTTAGAAGCTACTAAAAATGGCTAACTCTATGGACTATGCTTACTACACTAAGAGCCAGCTATGCTCTCTATGTTGATAGCCAAGTATGCTCTCTTGAGCACCCAGAATTTAGCTACGTGTTGGAGGTACACCCTGGGGTTGCTATGTAATGTTCTAGGGGAACTAACAATAAGGTCTAGTCTACACAAACCAATTTGTAGCCAACTCCTACACTAGCCTTAGATCCAGCTACTGTCATGGTAGGTCCACAAGGGTGTCGAGTCTACACTAGCTTAGAGCTAGCAATAGTGGTAGAGAGAGCACGAGAGGTAACAACCAATGAAGACTATAGAAAGAAATGGCATTGGCCTTGCTTCTACTGCCAAAAAACTATAGTGATCAAAAATGTCAGTGGCTAGAATGGGAGCACCAAGAGGTTCATGGACACATAGCTTTGACCCCACATACATGTGAGGGCTTGATGGAGGTAGAGATGGGATGCTCATAATGATCTTGTTGATTGAATGGGAACTTATAGAATGTAATGCTGTAACATTGTTAAGTGCTTGCATGATGTTTGCAGCATCAATGATGTCAATGGGGGTGAGCATAGTCAAGGGTTTTCCTTGAAAACAAAGATATCAATGCACAAATACATGCAAAAATAATGAAAAAATGCAAGTAAACGCAAAAATGAGAATAAAATGCTAAAAATGCAAGGGAAGAGAGCAAGAAAGAGAGTGGCACCACCCCAAATGGGAAGAGCATAGTTAACTACAAGAATGGTGAGGAGGTACATGTTGTACAAATAAGAGTAGTAGGTAGTGTAGTCACAGTCTCAGGGTGTCCGGGCTACAAAAATTAATGTCTATCATGAAGTTTGTGCCTACTAGGTTGGCCACTATGGTGTTTCGTGGGTTGTAGTGGTCTATAGTGGAATGCAAAGGTGCCCACCAATGTACTGGTTCTCACTTTAAACTACTCTTACCAAGAAATGCCAAAGGTGCGAACTAGAAATGACAAGTGCATTTGAGTTTTGCTAGTTGAATGCAAATTTTTCCAACCAAAACGCCCAAAATGCTTAGATGCCAATACCTAAAACATAGAATGTTGGGGTATTTATAGGGTTAGGGTTGCTATGAATTGTTGATCAAGTATCATGTGGCAGTGGGGTAGTTGGGACCATGCTAAACCAAACTATGCTCTCCACTAAACCAAATGGTGTTCTACTTGTGTGCTCCAATGGACCCTACAAGACTACCAAACTGTGACTATGCTACCAAACTACATGTGCAAGTGTTGAGAAGATTACAATGTACCCTAAAAATGAAAAATAATGCATGTTTGAAGACTATGCTTCAGGACTACGTTGTCCACTTTCTCAAGTGATGTCAAGCATAGGTACAATTTTAGGATAAATGGGGGATGCAAAAAGTGATAAAACTTGCTCATCCTGCTTGCTAAAGGTGCATCAAAAATTACATGGATGTCGGTGTTGCATTTTGAAGGCCTCTAGAGGTTGTTTTGCATGACTACGCTCTAGGGCATAGTCTCAATAGTTAGACAAATTTGTCAACATCAAGTTTCTAGTTGACTACGCTTGACTATGCTCTTGAGTGTAGTCTCAACAAATAGAAGAAATTTATAAAAAATTGGGCCTTGATGCTATCTATAGTTGACTATGCTACTAAGTGTAGCCTCAACAATTAGAAAATTTTGCAAAAATGTGTTTCCATGTTGACTACACTGAGTACACTCTAAAGCATAATCCTAGAAGTGGAGAGCATAGTCTCAATAGTTAGAAATTTTTTGCAAAACTAGTGTCTTCATGCAAACTACACTGACTACACTCTAGAATGTAGCAGGGAGTGTAGTCCCAACACTTAGAAAATTTGATAAACTGTTTCTTCCATCCCAAGCAAGCTTGATAGCTACTAGCTTGACACTTAAGAAAATTTGCAAATTTGGACTTTTATGTTGAGCGTATTTCCAGTAGTGGAGAGTGTAGTCTCAACACTTAGAAAAAATTTTCCTTCTATTGAAACTTAGACAAATTTGTAGTCGAGATGTGGTAGCCCAAATTTGGTGGTGTTTAAAGTCCACATCCTCTTTAGAGTACTTAGTAGCCCAATTTTTCAGTTGCTTCAAGTATAACTTGAAGCTTGACATAATGCTTGACCAACTCATGAAGGTCAAGTAGGGGTCCTTAAAACCTATACAGAAATTCATTCAGCAACATAATGGACTGCTAAATGAAATACTATAGTCCATAGCTAAAGCCCACTTGTTATCCATTTTCAAGAAAGTAGTTAATAACTTTATCAAGTGCAAACTATACTACCTTGATCCAGTGTCTCTTTTCCAAGTGTTCTCACAAACTAAAAAAATAGAGGATGCCATGGAGGCTAGTCATGATTTGGCCTATATGGCATATAAATACTAACATACATGAAGAGACAAAGAAAAGAGCAAACAAAAAAACAGTACTATAGCAACTATAACCAAGAAAACAAAGATCATGAACCAAGGGTCAAAGGTAAATCTACCTAAGGTCCCCACCAATAACTGAAATAACTAGGACCATTGCATTGACAAAAAATAAACATAACTTTGAAAGGTAGGACAAGTCTAAATACACTATGTTTCCATTAAAACCATTCAAGTTGCTAGACCAAATATTAAGAAGTGAGCGCATGCAACACAAACAAATGAGAAAAGTTGCCCAAAAGAAACACAAGCAACTATGAAAAATAACCAAAGATTCCATTTGGGCAACGAATGATGATCCCTAGTTGCCTAGGTACTTCAAGCTAGACTACTTCTGTCATTATCATCAACTACTTGGTCATGACATAGACTTCTACCTTGCGTTGAAGGATGACATAAAAAGAATGATAGATAAGGGGGAACTGGTCTTAAATGCTTCTAATCCAATTTGGCTACAAAACTAGTTGATGCACATCTACAAAGATCCATTGAACGATAATGTTATTTTAGCATTCAATATTAATTACAATCAAAGACTTGCAAGAGAAGCATTTGTGATCCAAGTATCCCTCTATAATGAAAAGACTTCTTTAGCTTCCCATAGCTCAAGATCCCCCTTCATTATGAGAGTACCATAATGAATGCCTCTGAGGAAACCTTTTGTCATCAAGTTCTCCCAACCCAAATAGCTATAGCCAAAACAACTACACAATGAAACCCTATGGTGGCCAATTCTACTGCTTCTTCCTTATAGCCAATAGCTGACAACCAAAAAACTATAGCCAAATAAGGGAAGTTGTATAAGCAAAAACATTATAACAAGGGAGACAAGCATACAAAGGCATGAAAGAAAGTGGATCCACTAAAGCACACTCCCATATTATTTGTACCCATGACCTCCTCTACCCCAACCTCTTCAACTAACAAGCCACAGGAGGATACCAAACCTCACAACCAAAACAACAAGGAAGAGCTAAAATATCCAAAGCCTAAAGAAAAAGTTTACATTTTGGTATGCATGGAGGAAGTAAAGAAAAACTGAGGTGAAAGGCTCGCAGGCAATGATAGAAACTTCCTTAGTGCAATGGACAAATTCAAGCAATCCCTCAAGCAAGAAACACATGATCCTAAGCTTGTATGACCTAATCATGACTTCCACCACACATCGTGAGGCACTAGTTAAAATGTTTATCTCCACACCCATTAGTGAGTATATTATCGCTAATGAGGAAGCCATTCATGTAGTGATGATTCCTTCCTCACCAAGGGAGGAGAAGTCAACATTCTTAACATATGGCCTGTTTATTCATATGGCCTGTGACTATGACCTGTTTATTCATAACCATATGTATAGGACAATTTAAAATACATCAAGTGCATGTTGATGATGGATCTACAACCAATGTCATCCCATGCACCATCATTGAACACTTTGGCTTAATTGAGCAAGTACAACCTACAACCATCATAACTCTTAAATCCTTCAATGGATTAAGAGTTTACATCAAGGGGTCTATCTCCTTGGATTTTGTAACTAGAGAATAATTCCCTACAATCACAGACTTCATAGTGGGGGAAGAGACACTAGGGTTCAACCTGATCATGGAAAGATCTTAGTTTGCTCAATTATTAGCTATGTCCTTGCCCATCCATCAAGAAATTCACATGCCTTACAAGGGAGGTGAAATCATCATTCATGGTGATAACATAGCTTCCCTAGCAGTCAACAGTGTAGACATAGAACAAGGGTTCAAAGTGAAGCTTCAAGAAGAAGCTCCTACCCATGAAGAGCAAAAATCCAAGATAGCTAATGATGACAACGATAGGCAATGGGGTACATTATGGGATGAGCTTCCTTTTAACATTGTAAGTGAAGGGGATAGTGAATACAAGCTTGCATAGAATAGGCCTTACTCACTCCTTAATCTTGCAAAGATTAGGAAGAATCTACATAGGTGAAGTTCACCTTAATCTTCCCATGCCCCTCCAACATACAGCCTTCCTTTTCATTTGTATTTTATTATATCTTTGTTATTTTATGCACGTAGCCTATGCATGTAACCTAAGTTTTTTTGAATTTTTGCCTATTTACTATAGCCTTCTTATGATTGAAAAAAAATCCTTATAAATATATGTCTCTTTCACATCTCATCCACTAAGACATTAAACTAGAATTATTGTCTGCTAAGACATTAAATTGGCATTAATGTCCACTAAGACATTAAACTACCATTATCATCTTCTAAGATGTTAAATTGGCACTATGGTCCACCAAGACCTTAAACTAGAGTTATGGCCCATCATGGCCTTAAACTGACAACATAGCCATAATTTTGCAATATAACATGTGCCCATGATGGCCTAAAACTAGCAAACATCTTGCTTATTTTGACACTTCTATTTTTCAATTAGTCATTAAATTTTATAATCAAAAACATAAACATAGCCATTTTCAATGTTTACAACATCTACAACATTCACTACTACTATAAATGGATATGGCTAGAATAAAATCAAAATTTAAATTTAAAGTTAAAATGTCCATAACATACATAGCCACGGCCACATTGTGTGGCAAAAATGTTAAAGAATAACAACCATCTATAACATAGTCTTGGCTAATCATAGCCACCAACATGAAAACAAAAACAAATATCCAACAAGCTAACTAAAGGAGGCTACTACGTGGCATCTAGAGGAAGAAGTGATGGGTCATTCCCACCCTCACTATTGGGGCTGCCAATGTCTCCTAAGGCCTAGAATGCAATAACATATCATAGCCAAAATCATAACTCAAAACAAAAACATTATGACCAATTAGAATTTCTTAACAAGTTTGGAAAATATCCTAGTCAAAGGTAAAAGTAGCCTTTATAAAAAGCTCTAAGGTGTTGCCTAAATTAGCCTAATAAATTCCACAAAAATAAAAAAGCATTATTACAACCTTTTAAAGCAAAGACATTATGGCCAATTGGAATTACTTAACAAACTTAGACAAAATCCTAGTCAAAGGTGAAATTAGCCTCTATAAAAATCTCTAAGATGTTTATCTAAATTAACCTAAGTAATTCCATAAGAAAACATTATTACAACCTTGCATAACCTTACATCATGACCAATTTGAATTTCTTAGCAAATTTAGAAAAAACTTCCTAAGTTAAAAGTGAAATTTGCCTCTATAAAAAATCCATCCATAAAGGACAACAAGGCATGTCTGATTGTAGTATCAATAAGTTGATCAATACTAGGCAAAGGGAACTCATCCTTAATAGTTGCTTTATTTAGGTCTTGAAAATCAATGAAAATACAGATACTCCCATTTTTCTTAGGGACTACCACTATGTTGGATACATATTCTAGGTAATTGACTACTAATGAAACCTACTTGGTAGATCTTTGAGATTTCATCACAAATTAACAAAGCCAAATCAAGTCTGATATTGTACACTTTTTGATTACTAGTCTAATGTTAGGGTACAGTATGATGTTGTGTTGGACTAGATGTGGATCTAGGCTTAGCATATCTTCATATAACCAGGCAAATGGCTTAATGTTATTCTATAATACTTTGGTGATGTATTGAACACATTGAGGCTCTAGTGAGGAACTTAGTTTAAGGGTCTTCTCCTTACCATTGTGTGTTGTGATAGGAACCTCAACCAAAGAGTCATTAGTTATGTCTCCTACTTCTAAGTCAAGGGCTTTGACTAGGTTTTCAGGCCATTCTAGAGGTTTCTCTTTTGAGGCTATGTGGTCTACAAGACTCTTAGGCTTACGATCTAGGCAATCAGGGTCAATACACCAGTTAATATCATCATGAGGTCCATGTAGACACAAAGGCAAACTAATTTTCTCCTAGGTACTCAGACTTTGATCTTGCATGCCAACCAAAAGCATATTAAGTGGCACCTAGGTAAAAGTAAATAAATAATGTTAAAATGCCATAAAACACATGCAAATCTAATGAAATCAAGGCCATTCGAGGTCATCAAGGAGATAAGGTTAATTTAGAGAACTACAATAGAGNCGAGGTCATCAAGGAGATAAGGTTAATTTAGAGAACTACAATAGAGGTGAACAAAGATTACATAAATGTCAAATAAGAGGAAGTATAAGGCCACAATTTTGGCAATTTTAGGCCTTAGTGGGCTATGATGCTAGTTTAGAGTCTTGGTGGACTATGATGCTAGTTTAAGGCCTTAGGGGGCCATGATGATATGGTGTTAAATGATGGTTAGGGAAGGTCAAACTCCACTATTCAATACTATTTAAAGACCAAAAATGTAAATATAGATGTAATAAGACAAAAAACAAACATATCAGGCTTTATAAAGGCCATAGAAGGTTAACAAGTCTAGCAAGGTAACATAAGTCCAAAAATAAGCCAAAACATTACGTAATAAGGAAAAAATCAAGTAAAATAGGTTATATATGATAAAATTTGGTTAATATAGGGTAAAAATGATTAGGTTTTTCTAGTTTTAGTCCTTAGTGGAATATGTTTTGAGGCTACAAGGTTCTTAGATGAGTTCAAGCATCAATCAAGACTGTTTAGACCCAAAAATCAAGTATTTTGAGGCTTCCATGTTGGGCTTAGTGTGGAAATAGGGATCCTTAGTGTGGAAAATAAGGAAAATAGGATTTGGGATGCTCAAAGATCAAATATTTAGGTTCCAAGACCTTCCCAAGGTAGCGTTGGTTCAAATCCATCAAAATTGGGTAGTTTAGAGGTTTGTAAATGCCAAAAAGTAGGTTCTAAAGCCTTCCCCCCTTGTTTCCATGCTAGCTAGCATTGAAAAAATGGGGTTTAGAATGGAGAATCAAAGTTAAAGAAAAAACAATTTCAAATACAATAAAAAAGGTAGCTAGAGTCTAGATTTGGAACTTGTGCATCTTCTAGCTTCATTCTGAGGCAATTTGAGGTAATTTTGAGCGTGAATAGGTGTCAAAATGGCCTTCCCATTTTTTCCATGCTAAGCATAGTATCCTTAGCATGGGAAAATAGGGGGACACTTTTTTTATGGATTCAAAGTGATTTAGGGGCACTTTGACCAAGTTTCTAGTCCCCTAGGATTGTAGCCTTCGATTTTAGAAGTTTCTGGCATGTTTGAAGGCTATTTAAGGGCACTTATGGTCTTCCCCAATATTTACATGCTAGGGGAGTTACTCTATCATGGAATAATTGGTGGAATGAATTTTGAAGGTTGGAATGACGTCAGATAGAAAAAATCTTGAGGCTATAACATCCTATGCTTCTCTAATGTAGATATTTGGCTTCCAGGAGTTCCATCTTGTCTCCAAATGTAGAAAAGTAGCTTTTCCCCATTTTTTTTCACGATGGGAAAGCTAATCTAGTGTGGAAGAAGTAAGAATTATAGATCTAAGGTAATTCAAGTCATAATCAATTGTGCGTGTTACCTCCTAGAGTTACTAGGATTAAGGCCTATGGATCCATGCCAAAATTTAGTAGTTTTGGATATCCCTAAGTGGTTTTTTAGCTTCCCATCTTTTTTCCATGCTGGGGATGGAGAGCTCAAAATAGATAACTAGGTGAAACCACTTTTTTTCCAACTTGGATCAGTCTTGTGAAGTTTAAGGGCTCCAATGGCTATTGCTAGGATTCTAGAGTGCATGAAAGATCATTTAATATCATTCTGAGGTGTTTTGAATCTTCTGATAAGTTTTACCTTGAGTTTTCATGTTGAGGATACTATCATCAACATGGAAAAATTGGTTCCCATTGTGAAAGAACCATGCAACTTAGATCTAGGCCAAGTTTAACCTCACTCATTTGTGCATGTCAGCTTTCAGGGCTACTAGGGTTAAGGACTAGGATTTGGTGTTAAATTTTGATCATTTTGGGTATTTATAATGCGTTTTTGGGCTTTCCCCTTTTTTCCACAATGGGATTAGGATGCTCAGCATGGAAAATAAGGGTGATCAATTTTTGGCCTTCTAACATCAATTTCTTAAAGTCTAAAGGCTCCAAAAAATGTTGGTAGGATCCTAAAACACATGCAAGTTTAGTTAATGTTGTTTTGAGATAGTTATGGATCCTAAATTGGTATCCCCCTTGATTTCCATGTTGAGAAGCATGGATAAGAATATTATTAGCATGGAGAAACCATAAAACTTAGATCTAGCCTGGTTTTGACTTCAATCAACCATCCATGCTAGCCTCGAGAACTGCTAGGGTTGAAGACTAGGGTTTGGAGTCAAAATTGGTTAGTTTATAGGTTTTCAAAGTAGGTTTTGCACTTCCTCTTCTTTTTCCATGCTAAGGATAGTATGCCCAATGTGGATAATTAGAGGGAAATATATTTTTATCCTTTTGCATCATTTTTGTCTATGCATGTAGGTCCTTAAGGTTACTAGTGATAATGCTCAATGCCTAGTATCAAAATTTTCTTGTTTTGAAGGTTGGTGAGTGGTTTTTTGGATTCCACACTTTTTCCACACTAGAGTATCCATGGGGAGGCTTTTGATCATTTTTTGTCACTTTCGGTCATGCATCCTGGCTTCTAAGGTTGTTAGCATTAATTTTTGATGCTTGATGTTAAAATTTGGTTGTTTCAAGGATCACTAGGCATTTTCTAAGCTTCCCCTCCTTTTTCCATGCTAGGGCTTCCATGATTAATGTGGAAAATTGGGGGCAAAGCTTTTGGATAATTTTTGATCACTTTTGAACATGCATGTAGGCCTCTAAGGTTGTTGGCGTTGATTGCTAATGCTTGATGTCAAAATTTGGTTGTTTCAAGGGTCACAAGATATTTGTTTGGCCTCCACTCCCCACCCCCACCATCCCCTTCCTTTTCCATGTAGGGGCTTCCATTCTTAGCGTGGAAAGTTGGGGGGAAATTATTTTAATCATTTTTTATCACTTTCGATCATGCATATAGGTTTCTAATGCTGCTAGCATTGATTGTTGATGCTTGATGTTAAAATTTGGCTTTTTCAAGGGTTATTAGGTAATTTTTGGGCTTCCCATTTTTTTCATGTTGAGGCTACCATGCTTAGCATGGAAAATTGGAGAAAAATATTTTTGGCCCTTTTATGGTCAATATGGCTATGCATGAATATCCATAGGATTGCTAATGTTGGCCATCAGTGCCTATGTTCAAGATCTAATCATGTTGAAGGCTGTGAGGGGGTTTTTAGGCTTCCCCATTTCCATCCATGTTAAGGGTGGAAGGCTTAATGTGGAAGAGGTATTCCTCAATGAAGAAACTCAGATCTAGGCCAAATTGATAGTTTATTGACCATGCATGTCAAGCTCAAGGTTTGCTAGTGTCAATGATCAATGCTAGGTGTCAAGATTTGATAATTTGAAGGCTTTTAAGTGCCTCATGCAATCTCTCCCCTTTCTTCCACGCTGGCCAAGATGGCCCTAGCATGGATGAGAGAATGATGGTAGTTTTTTTCCATATTTGACCACTTTTGGAACTTTTGGAAGCTCCAGAGTGTTCTGGCAGGGTCTACAAGCATCTAGAAATGGTCATTAGGTCATCAATTTAGGTTATTTTTTACTTCCCCGCATCTATCCATGTTGAGTATGAGAGGCTCAATGTGGAAGAAGCCTCCACCAATGTGGAGAACACCAAATCCTATATTTCAACCTGTTTTGACCAGTTTTGGTGGAATTCCGAGGTTGATGGAGATGCTTGGAGGGGTTTTAGGTCATGTGGGGTCCACTTTGGGGTAAAACCTGTGCTAGATGAATATTGGGAGATAAGAGTGAATGGTAGACCCCTTTTTCCATGCTAGGCACTATTACCCCAACATGGAAATCCATGGTGTTTAGCCTTGCTTATGTCTTACCCAATTTTGAAAATCTGGGGTTGAAAAAGCCTGGTTTGGATTACTAAAAATAGAAAAATATTTGTAATTCTAATGAATTTGTAAAATAATAGACATGTTTCCACATTAGGCATGGTATTCCCAGTGTGGATGCATTTACGTTTGTCATATTGTTTTAAGTGCCAAAATTGATAAAATAATCTTAGTGTTGATGCAAGTTTTGGTCAAGAGTGCAAGTGTAGGTTGGGGCCCACAATCCAAAAATTGAAATTTTTGAAAATTGAAGTTGTTTCCCATCCAAAACCAATGTGAACTAGACTTTCTCCCTTTGAAGTTATGATGCATTGAATTGGTAGCTGGGGTTCCAAGGTGTGCATTTAGGTTTTAGATGAGTTTTATATATCAAATTTTACAAGTTTTGATCTCAAATATCATTCTACAACAATAGCACATTGGAGGAGAGCTTTGATAGAGGTTTTTGTGGCAAAAAAAATCAATTCTTAGTGTGGAATCCTCCCACCTTCCTCATAGCTAGCGTTGATCTCTCATCCTCTTTAGTTTCCAACCATTCCCAACATTGAGCCTACCATGGCACCAAAGAAACATGGAGGAAAGAGTAAAAACCAAGTGATTAAAAAGATGGATGAACATGCTTAGGAGCTAGAAGAGGTACCCACATCATCTCCATCCAAGCTTCTTTTGTTACTACTCCAAGGTAGGCAATTCTACCTATTTTTTCTTTTGTTTCTTGTGGTTTTTTCTAGTTTTTTGCTTCTTATATGTTAAGGTCATTTTTTAAGATCTACTTTGGTGGAGTTATTAAAATAGAATTTTGATGAAATCACACGTCCTATTTTGGTTGCTTCAATGCATATCTATAGTTGTTTCATTGCTTTGATATTCATAGATTTGATTTTGAAAATAGGGCTTACTATTTCATGCTTTTTTCTTCAAATTTTGGGGTGTGGCCATTTTTTTTAGATCTAGGCCTTAGGATTCATAAAAATTAAATTTAACTCTATTATTTTGATGTGAATTTTAATGGCTTTCAATTTTTTTGGCTATTTTGACTATTTGCATGGCCATATGAAATCTAGGTTTTGAGGTTTTTGAAGTTTTAGCACAAAAAAGCAAGCAATGTTATGTATTTTTTCTTGGTAGAACGGTTGTAAATTTGTAAAATTGAAGCTTATAAGTTTGTAGGCCTTCATTTAAGATTTTTGATGGCTATTATCCTATTTAATTTAACCTTGAAACAAAGAAGCTAACATTGTGTAGTTAGGTTGTTTGTGCTACTTTTGTAATTTTATGTAATTTTGTGAGTTACTTCTAAGGAAATGGAAAAGGTTTTGGTTATTTTCTATTTATTGCTATGTAGGCATTGGCTTTAGCTTTCCAATGGAGGTGAAATTACTCTGACTGGATTTTAAAAAAAAAATTCTATGAATTTTTACTAAGTGTGTGTAATAAGGATATTTGTGCCATTTTCAGATTATTGCCCAAATTGACAAAATGTTTTATGCATAAACAGAAAAGGTTTTGAATTATTTCTAAGAATGGATGATTAGGGCTCAATTTAATCTTTCAAATGGTGATGGAATCACTTTGTTTCAAGCTCAAATGAATTTTTTGGCTATGGCTATGTGAACAAGGCAAAAATCATGGTTGTAGTGCATTAACCATTTGGAAATAGAAGTGGTTGATATGTATAACTTATGTTTTTCTTTTGTGAACATGTAAAATTAATGCTTAATTTTGCCTTTTTAAGAAGAGTAAAAGCTTTTTCTATTTTAAATAAGCTTTTACTATGGCTACATGACGTTTTCTAAGTTTATTATGCTTTTTGTGCATAGCTTAGATGATTTTCCTAGATTTATGCATGCTTTGCATAATTTAGGTGTTTTTCCTAAACTTATTCTTACTTTTTATAAATTTATGCATAATGCAGATGCTATTTTCTGAATTTATGCATAACTTACATGTTTGTTTTTAAAATTTATGCATAATTGAGATGCTTCTTCTAAATTTATGCATAATTTAGACTAAGACATAGTTTTGTGCTATGAAATTTTGGCTATAAAGGCAATAAAATATGGTTATAATGCTTTTATGGATTTTCTTAAGCTAATTTAGAGAAACATCTAAGAGATTTTTATAGAGGCTAATTTCACTTTTGAATTAGGAAGTTTTTTCTAAATTTGCTAAGAAATTCCAATTGGTCATGATGTAAGGTTATGCAAGGTTGTAATAATGTTTTCTTATGGAATTAGTTAGGCTAATTTAGATAAACATATTAGATCTTTTTATAGAGGCTAATTTCACTTTTGACTAGGATTTTTTATCTAAGTTTGTTAAGTAATTTCAATTAGTCATAATGTTTTTGTGTTTTGCTTCATGTAGGGTCTCCTTACGGCCTATCCTCATCATAGTAGAGCTAGTTGGTATCTTGTCCTACATTGGTCATCCTAAGACCAAAACCCCATCACATGACATGCCTTTTAAGAAGCTTTGATTGTGGTTCTGGCTTGGGACAAGGAACATCCTTGCCTATCTATTTAGGAACTTTAGTGTGATGTTGTGATCACACTTGTTTACGGATATAGCTGAGGTTGTTGTAGAGACCTTATTACCTTGGGTATCTAGCTTGATTGCCAAATACATTACTGATAGGCCACTTCCTAAGACTACAAGGGGACCAATAGATGCTATAAGTCCATGTTATCTTTTGGAGATCTAGACAATGCCAGAGTATAGCTAGTATAATGCTGACAATAATTAGATTGTGGTGAATAAAGCCCACACATTATTCCAGAACCTACCTGGCATCATGTACCATACACAAGGGTAAATATGGTTATTATAATGATTTTATGCTTTTGTCTTGATTACCTTTCCTAACTTCATTGATTTTATAACTTATTGTAGGTACGAAGTCAATGATCAAGGCTTTATCGTCAATGATCAAATCATAGTAGTGGCTCAAACTACTTTGGATGAATTCATTAAGATTCCTCAAATTAGCATTTTTGTGTATCAACAGTTTAGAGGGGACTTTGATGAATATGCCACCAAGTTGAACCATGTATACAAAAAGTTTATGGATGATAGGATGATGCACAATTGGTGGGTAGATGCCAATAGCATGGATCTAACCCTTGTAACAGGTACCTCCACACCATAGCAGAAAGGGAAAGGTAAATGTAAAGGCTATAAATTCTAATGTTTGCATGGATATAAATTCATGTGTTCTATTACTTTTCTTAATCATTGAAACTACTCATATGGATGCTAAAATTTGGTTATTACTTCGCAGGACCTTCCACCTTGGCTAATGTCACTATACCACTTTCACATTCGAATCATGAGGATACCCTCATCCTGAAGTTTTATGAAGTGACACTAGCACAGGAGTAGCTAAAGGGATAGGCATGTAGATACATTCAAGCAAACATCTAGTATGCATGTTTGCTTGATGTATTCATGGCACTTATACCTTTCATTCCTACTATGGAGATGTTGCATGTCATTGACTCATTCGATGAGAATGTTGATTATTTTAGCACCATCATTCGAGGTGTGAAGGTGAACATGGATGTAGGTGCTAGCCTTTTCCATGACTTATTTAGTGTCCCTATTGATGGGGTAGAGGTTCCCACTAGGACAATAAGGAAATCAAGCCATCATGATAAAGTTCTAGAGTGGCTTGGTGGTAACATGGGCCACTCTAGAATTTCAATGGATAGCTTCAGAAAATTTGATGCAAAGGAATCATATCCTTTGTTTAGGTATTGTGAATTTCACAAATTACTATAAAAAAAGAAGGTAATTGGCCTAGCATAGGGGTGGACCTTTAAGAAGGTCCTAATGGAGGGCATCAAATTTGAATAGGTAGCTGCTTTGGCTACTAGGCTTCGAGAGGAGATCCTTAGACTTCGTGTCAACACCTCTATAGTAATCCATATGCACTTTGCATTTTTTTCAAGTTATCTGATGTTTGTGGAGTTTCTGGTGGTGTATAAGGATGAATTATGGATTTCCCAAGACCTAAGCCAACTTTTTAGACCTTGGATAAAGCACATTTAGTTAATAGTGCATGCCTAGAATCCACCACAAGGGATGGATGATACATTCCATCACCACTAAGAATCTTGATGTTAGATAGTATGAGTCTCTTAATAGTACTAATGATGATGAGATACTCTTGTTTCTTGTTAGTTTCTAGGTTGTTAGACGATGACCCATGGAGGTCAATGGGGTAGCTAGGGAGAAACTCAAGAGGCCTATGGAGGAGGCACCCCCAGTATCATATCAGCCTACCTTGAAGAAACTTAAGTTTAAGCTTAAGCCATCATAGCAGGTGGTTGTAGGTATGTTTTTTTTAAATTTGGCTATTTCATGTCTTAAAGTTTTATAGCTACTTTATGATTTCATGTGTTAACCAACTTTATATGTGCTATGGTTGTAGATAAGTGTTAGGTTATAGCAACCTAAGTTGTTGCAGAGGTAGAACAAAGGCATGTAGAAGAGGCACTTATAAAGCAACTTATGGTTGAAGGACTTGCTAATGAACATATAGATGATTTAGATGCCTTGTTTGGTGAGGCAGTACCAAGTACCTCTCCCATCATCATCCTAGTGGAGGAAGAGGAGGAGGAGCCAAGTATGCCTATGCCTTAATATGTTCATTATATCTCATTGGTTATCTTTGGCTATCATCTTAGCCTTTCAATAATTTTTATGCTTATTGTAATTCCTATGCCACCAACACAAGCTCCCATCCCTTAGTTTCATGTGAAACCATGGATAGAGACTCTACACAAAGTACGGGATGGCTAAGGACATCATTGATCGATTGCATTAGGTCACACATGAGATAGGTAAGGATTTTGTTTTATGTGCTTCAATCATGGACTTTGCTTACATTATGGCTATCTTAGGTTGTGTTTTATGATTGAATTTTATGATTTTGTAGCACCTTCTATGGAATGGAACCCTAGCACAAACATGGAGATAGACTCCTTACCTAGGTTGTACTCTAATGTGTTTAGTGTACCTATGAAATTGTACAAGACTACTATTGATTTAGTAATGTTGTGTGCAAAAACTTCATGGGTGCTAGAGTAGTCAAAAAAATACCTATGGGAGGAAGTTATGGCCTTAAGGAAAAAGGCTCAAATGCATGAGGATATGATTAGAGATCTCTAAGATCATAAGGCTTTTGTGAAAGCCTAAGTGGCTAACTCAAGGAAATTATGGACTAAGGAGATTACATGGGCCCATTATTGGCATGTTGTATAGGACAAAGTAGCGGTATTATGGGAGATGTAGAACAATGTATGTAAATGGACCTCATCTTTCAAAAGGTTGAGGATTGGAAGGATCACTACACTTGGGTTTTGGAGTGGGGCAAGACACAAAAGGCCCACAAGCAATAGTATAAGGCTGATCATGGGGCATACCTAAAGGGGCTCAAAGAGGAGTTGGTTGAACAATGCAAGAGAGAGTTGTTCATTCAGGGGATCTAGGTAGAGAGTGCTTATCAATGTTTTAAAAGTACTTTCAAGGTGGAGAAATCCCCTACTCTTCATATTACCATTGTTGCAGGTGAGACCTCTATAGCTACTACTACCCATGAGCCTCCTACTTGGACTCCTATAGATAGATCTGACATTCTTTTGGGCATTGATCTTCGGAACATTGACTAGGTAAACATGATAGAGGACTAGATCCTCCATCATTTGGAGGAATGCCTTCCCCATCTATCCTTGAAAGTAATGGAGCAAAATCTCCACAGGGTGAATATATTTTATGTTTTAGTCTTTTTTTTTAAGTCATGATTTTGGCTATGGGTTGCTAACTAGCTATATGTTATTGCATTTTAGGCCTTAGGAGACATTGGTGGCCCTAGTTTTGAGAGTGGAAATGACCCACCACTTCCTCCTCCAAATGCCACTTANTTGAGAGTGGAAATGACCCACCACTTCCTCCTCCAAATGCCACTTAGTAGCCTCCTTCAATTTATCTTGTTGGTTGTTTGTTTTTGTTTTCATGTTGATGGTTGTTTTGATTAGCCAAGACTATGTTATAGATGGTTGTTATTCTTTGACATTTTTACTGCACAGTGTGGCCATGGCTATGTATGCTATGGACATTTTTAAATTTAAATTTAAATTTTGGTTTTATTTTGGCTATATGCATTACATTGAAAATGGCTATGTTTATGTTTTTGGTTATAACATTTAATGGCTAATCGACAAAAAGAAATGTCATAATAAGCAAGATGTCTACTAGTTTTAGGTCATCATAGGCACAGGTTATATTGCATGATTGTGGCTATGTTGCCAGTTCAAGGCCATGGTGGGCCACAATGCTAGTTTAAGATCTTAGCGAACCATAGTGCCAGGTTAACGTCTTAGCATATGGTAGTACCAGTTTAATATCTTAGTGGATGGTGTACGAAAGAGACATATATTTATAAGAAATTTTTCAATCATAAGAAAGGTTGTAGTAAATAGGCAAAAATGCAAACAAACTTAGGCTACATGCATAAAATAAGAAAGATATAATAAACTACAAAAGAAAAGTAAGGCTATATATTGTAGTGGCATGGGAAGGTTAAGATGAACTTTACTTGTGTAGATTCATCCTAATCTTTGCAAGATTAGGGAGTGAGTAAGACCTATTCTACACAAGCTTGTGTTCACCATCCCCTTTGCTTACAATGTTAAAAGGGAGTTCATCTCATAATGTATCCCATTACCTATCATTGTCATCATTGGCTATCTTGGGTTTTTACTCTTCATGGCTAGGGGCTTCTTCTTGAAGCTCCACCTTGGACCCCTATCCTATATCTACATTGTTGATAGTTAGGGGAGCCATGTTATTAGCATGAATGATGATTTCACCTCCCTCATAAGGAAGGTGAGTTTATTGATGGATGGGTGAGCACATAACTTGTAACTGAGCCAATCAAGATCTTCCTAGGATCAGGTTAAATCCTAATGTCTCTTCCACCACTAAGAAGTTTGTGGCTATAGGGAATAGTTATTTGGCTACAAAATCCAAGGAGATAGATCCCTTGACAACAACTATTAATCCATTAAAGTACTTAAGAGCAGTGATGGTTGTAGGTTGTACTTGCTTAATTAAGCCCAAGTGTTCAATGATGATGCATGGGATGGCATTGGTTGTAGCTCCATTATCAGCATGCACTTGATGTATTTTAAATTATCCTATGCATATGGTTATGAATAAATCGGCTATAGTCACTTCTCCATTCTGGGGATTAGCCTTAAGCTTTCTATTATGAAATGTCAAGGGTGTTGATTAGGTCATACAAGCTTAGGGTTATATTTTTCTACTTGAGGGACTGCTTGACTTGGTCCATTACACTTAAGAAGTTTTTATTATTGGCCATGGGATTGTCACCTAGTTGTGCTTTACTTCCCTCATGCATTCCAAAATGTAGACTTCAGCTTTAGGCTTTGGCTATTGTGGCTCTTCCTTGTTGTTTTAGTTATGGGCTTTGGTGTCCTCCCATGGATCATTGGTTGAAAGGAATGGGGTAGAGGAGATCATGGGTATAGTTGAAATAGGAGTGGGCTTCGATGGATCCACTTCTTTTGGTGCCTCCATATGCTTATCTTCCTTGTTGTTAGGCTTTTTCTTATGTTGCTTCCCTTGTTTGGCTATAGTTTTTTGATGCTCAATTGTTGATTATAAGGAAGAGGTAGTAGCATTGGCCACTCTAGGGGGTTGTCATGTAGTTGGTTGAGCTATGGCTATTTGAGTTGTATTGGGTTGGGATACCTTGATAACAAAAGGTTTCCTCAAATGCATTCATGATGGTACTCACACAATGAATGGGGATCTTGAGCTATGGGAAGCTGAAGAAGCTCTTTCATTATATAGGGGTACTTGAATCATGAATGTTTCTCTTGCAAGTATTTAATTTTCATTGATGTTGAATGCTAAAATAACATAGGGGCTATCATTAACATTCAACGAGTCTTCATAGACTTACATTAACTAGTTTTGTGGCTAAATTGGATTAGAAGAATCTAAGACCAGTTCCCCCATATCTATCATCCTTTGTAGGTCATCCTTCAGTGCAAGGTAGAAGTTGGTGTCATGACAAGGTAGTTTATGATAATGGTAGAAGCAGTCTAGCTTGAAGTATCTAAGCAATTGTGGATCATCCTTCAGTGCAAGGTAGAAGTTGGTGTCATGATAAGGTAGTTTATGATAATGGTAGAAGCAGTCTAGCTTGAAGTATCTAAGCAATTTTGGATCATCCTTCATTGTCCAAGGGGGATCTTTAGCTATCTTGCATAGTTTCTCATGTTTCTTTCGAGTGATTTCAGTCATTTTTTTGTGTTCCATGCATTCACTTCTTAATAGTTGGTCTAGAAACTTGGATGGTTTTAATGGTAATGTAGTGTATTTAGACCTATTCTTCCTTTCAAATTTAGGTCTATTTATTGTCGATGCAATATTCATAGAAGTTGTTGGTTGGTTATTNGTCTATTTATTGTCGATGCAATATTCATAGAAGTTGTTGGTTGGTTATTGTGGCCATTAGTGGGATCCTTAGGTAGGTTGACCTTTGGCACTTGGTTCATGGACTTGGTTTCCTTAGTTATAGTTTCTATGCTAGTGGTATTTTGTTTGCTCTTTTCTTTGTCTCTTTGAGTGTGTTAGTTTTTATATGCTATATAGGATGTATCATGACTAGCCTCTACGACATCCTCTATATTTTTAGTTTGTGAGAACGCTTGGCTAAGAGATCATGGATTAAGGTAGTAGAATTTGGAGTTGATGAAGTCATTACTGCTCCCTTGAATATGGCTAACAAGTGGGCTTCTACTATGGGCAATATTATTTCATTTAGTAGTTCATTCCACCACTAAATGGATTTCTATATGGGTTCTAAGGATCCCTACTTGACCTTCATGAGTTAGTCAAGTATTGTGTCAAGCTTCAAGTTATACTTGAAGTCATTGAAAAACCAGGCTACAAGTCCTTCAAAGAGGATATGGACCCTTGCGACAATGTGTGGTACGAATGAAGTGCTTTCCTAGTCAAAGACATAGGGAAAATCCTCATGATGGTATGAGGCCATGGTTGCAATAGTACACATTTAGATCAAAAGGCAATAAGATCATCATTAGGGTCACCTTCTTTGTTATATTTGATAAATTTGGGAATGGGAACACTTGGAAAAAGTGTTAAGGGTGGGACTATAGGACTTATGAGATTGTCCTGGTAGAAGTCCATTATTTTGACAATTTGTGTGGTAGAGGCTTTAAGCCTCTTCAACTCCTTTGTTAGGCCTTGGATCATTTGGAAGGATTTATCCAAGCCTTGTGTTGGTACCATAGGTTGTGAGGTTTGTACATAAGGTTTTGGAAGCTATTGTGAGGCTTGTGGCCTTGTTATGGATTTCATGATAGAAGGAAGAGGTTGCATTATGGTTGTGGCTTGTAGGCCAAGTAAAGAAAAAGATGTTTGTCATGGTACTTGAGGCACAAATGGGAAAAATGGGGTATATGATCCCTATGCTACTTGGGGTCCTATGGTAGACTTTGCATGAGTAGTTAATGGATTGGTGGTGGAAAAAACCACTGTTGATGATTTTATGTATTGAGACTATGTTGTAAATGACATTGATGTGCTATAGTTGATTTTTTGTGGTATTGGCTAAGTGTGATGTATGGCTATAACTAGCATGGGATCTATTATAGTAGGGTAGGAAGGAGTGGAAGATGGTGGCATCATGTCCATTGAGAAAACAAAAGCATTAGAGGAAGGTGTTATGAATTTGAGGGATGTTTGTTGGAATAGTCCTCCTAGGATGTTTTCCTGCTTAGATTTTGCTTTAAATTTCATCCTCCTCTTCCTATTCTTCCTCAATGCTAGGCTTTTTATATTCCTCTTCCATGATAGTCAATTAGGCTAGGACACTAGAATATATGTTGTTAAGAGGAATTTTGTAATATGTGAAAGGGCTATATTCTTTCCCATCCTTGTGTATGAGCTCAAGCTTCCTTTTGGCCTTAGCTTCAATTCGTGGAATTAGCACACCCACGTGTATTTTAGTACAAATTAAGTTATAAAAATCTTCATTTATGGCTACAAAATCATGATTCTCCCCTCTAACCCTCAAAGATAACCTACACTCAATGATGGAAGGGTCTTTGGTATCATACACCATCATGGCTTATTGGCTATGATCTTCACCACTGAGGGTAGAGGGAAATTTGGTGGACTTTTGAAAAGACATGGCTATAGTGCTAAGGATGACTTAAAAATAGGCTATAAATGGTAAAATGGGAGTAAATTCAAGTGAATGGAATTCAAAAACTCTTAAAGAAAATGAAAATGACAAAAAATGATGTACTTGCTATAATTAGTAAGTGGGGGATAAGAGGGGTTTACCCCTTTACTAGAAATGAAATATTGAAAACATTGGTTTCAAACCCCACTGAAGTTGGCCTTCCAATTGCCTCTATGTTGGGTATGGTAGGGGGAAAGAAGGGGGATGAGATAATGAAAATCTCACACCTTATTTCAATGTTGAGGAAAGATAGAAAGGGGGACGGGGGGGTTGTGAATATTTGAAGACCCAAATAAAAACTTGGTAGTTTCCAAAGATGGTGTTGGCAAGCTGCTAGCTTTTATCACAAAGGAGGGAAAACTAAGCTTGGTTAGTATGGAATGGTTAGTATTGAAACTAATGTTAGTTTAGTGGGAAAAAATGTGGCAGAAAAATTTAAATGATTATTAAGTTTTCCATGTTGGCTTTTCTCTAGAAATTCACAGTAGATGTTATGCAATTTTAACACCCAAACCACCTGTATATTCCACACTGAGGTTTCTACTACAAGTTGTTGGGGGGGGGGGGGGGGGGGATAAAGGTAGTGTTGGATTCCTTAGGAATTTTGGCCTTAAATAAACTAGAAAATGACTTTCAACTTGCAATAATAGCATCACTAGTCATTAAATTATTTACAAACCTCACCAATGTTGGCCTCCCAACTATTTCTATGCTGGGTATGATAAAAGGGGAAAAGAAGGAGGGTGAGATGATGGGAATCTCACAACTCATACCTCAACATTAATGGGGGAGGGGGAGGCTGAAAATCAAAGTGGAAAGTTGATGTTTTTCCACTAAAACTAGTTTTAGCTAGCTACCAATTTTCTTAGCTTGGAAAAGTGGGGGAAATACCAACTCAAGAAAGAGTTGAACCACCCACTTTTAGAAACTGGAGATAAATTTTATTAGTAGAAAAGAAGGAACAAAAAATAGTGGGAGAAGATATTAATGATGGATTTGGGTTGTAAAATTCATAGGAAATGCTATGAAAAGCCAAAATCCAACCATTTGCAACTTCCATGCTACAGTTTTGGTGTTAGAAGGGGAAAGACCAACATTGATTCTTCAAAGGTTTTAGCTACAAAAATCAAGGAAAAGCTTACAAATGACAAAGAAAAGAATAGATCTGATCATAGAATTTAGGCAAAGGACCTCCTTCTAACACCAAGAAAAACTGTTGTAATCAAAAATCTTGATCATTGAAAAAACCAAGGATCCTTAGTGTAGCAATTCCCAAACCTTGAATTTCTAGGGCCCTTGCGAGAGAAATGGGATTCGAGATGCCCTAGCCTATCTAGTAGATCAACCATGGACTTATGAGATGTGAAACATGAGAATACAAGTAGATCCAAATAATGCATAAAAAGTAAATTTATTTTTGAACACAAAACCCAAAACATAAAAATTTATTGAAAAAGAATAAAGAATAAGTTAGAAAAATGTGTATAAATGGTGAAAAGGAAGTTCACTTATGCAAGAGTTCAAAGCCCATCGAAGTTGATGTGATTTGCTCCATGATCCAAGTGCTAAGCCACTGCTAATGCTATCAAGTCTTCCTTCACTGCTACAACCTTAGATCAATAAGTTGGATCACACTGCTAGGGGGGAGGGACGAGAAGGTGAGAAATGTGAAAAATTTGGATGCCAGATTGCTCCACGCTAGGGTTTGAAAATCCTAGAAGTGTAATGTTAACACTAAAAATCCACAAATCTCAAGGCTATAGTTCTTCCATGCTAGGATTCAAGAGAATGCAAGTATGGGAACTTGAAAAAGCTCTTGTGAGTGCTTGACAATGCCCTAATTATGGAATTATGAACAACATTGTGTGTATGCCAAAAACTACTTGATAATACTGAGCTTCCTCCAAATTTTGGAACCTATAAATGGTGTTGAAGGTTGGTTTTTATAGGTTCTTAGAACCATGAATGGTGCTACAAAATGGCTATGATTGGGCTAAAAAAATGGCTAACAATTTATTGCAAATTGGCTACCAAATTTAGATGAGATGGGTGCCCAAATTTGAGAGGTTACTATACATAGTAAGTGCTCTATCCCATGGCCATTCTATTTACTATAAATAGTAATTGGGGCACATCTTCCATGCTAGAGATGAATCTTCTATGTTGAGGTCTCCATCATGCTTGTTGAAGTGGTTGGTCAACATTGAAGTACATGAAGTGATGAATTTTAGCTTTTGTGGTTTCAATGCTAGGGGATTCAATTTTCCACATTGGAAATGAAGTATCCATGCTAGGGGGAAACTTCCATGCTAGGGGCAGGGGGCATGGAGATTGGGTGGCAGTTGNGGGGGGGGTGTGGTGGAATTAAGTTTTCAAGCTATGCATGTGGTCTCCACATTGAGGGGGAAAAGTTTCCAAAACCCCCACCCTTCCATGCTGGGGGTGGGTAAGATCTACCTCTTGCATGTGTTTCCAGCGTAGAAAAATGTATACCACCCATAAAACCCATCAAATTGCCTATTTTGGCATTCCTAAAGGCATTTTTTACCCTTCCAAGCCAAAATATAGATACTAGGTAACTTTTTCCACTCTGTAAATGAAGCTTTAACCACTTATGAGGCAATTTTTAGCCCCAAAAGTATAAAGTATATGAAACTGCCCACTGTGGGTTATAATTTTCACATTTATAATGAAGTTTGACTTAGGTTTCATTGGGTGAAAGCTACATGATGTAGATTGGCTATAAATTGCAAATTTTTATGGTGTTTCAAAGTGTTTTGATGCTACAAAAACACTCAATCTTGTAGGTTCCTAACAAGCTTAATAAAGATGCCTTCTCCCAAGAAGCACATCAACCCCGCATGGCTACAAGTAAGTAAGAAAGAAATGAACAAGGTAAGAATGCAAATAAATTTATAGATCCTTTTACTTGAATATTAGTACAAATTATAATCAAGAAAATGATGTTACAATGAGAAGTAAGAATAGAATTTCTTAGAATAGACAATGAAGAGCTTTTATGTGAACAATTCTTGTACAATTCTCAAGATTTTGTCATCATCTTATAGCCTTGAAGTTTCTAAAAACTCCTCAAAATTTATGCAATGGCTACCAAATGGCTAGTGTTGACGTCTACTTTGAAGTTGAGACATTTAACTAAGATTAATCTCAATGCAAGAGGGACATCTATCTAGCAAGTGGGATGTCTAAAGTGGGACATCTAGAGTGAGATGTCTACTATTGGGAATAGACAACTACTGTTTCTCCAAGATGTCTACCAAACTTTTGGAGTTTGAATTATGAGGCTTTATCTTATCAAATTATATTCTTAGCAATCCTTGAAGCATCTTCATTTTACTTGTAAACTTCATTTTCATCTATGCTTTCATCTTACCCATGTAATCTTCATTTTGACATCTTGACATAGATCTCATTTCCTTGAGTTCTCAAATCTCTTTATGTAGTTCTTGTTCATGTCCTACAAAAAAATTATCCATCATAAACATTATGTATTCTTCATTTTTCTTAAGGTTTTGACATACCCAAAGGTCAACAATCTCCCCCTTTTTGGTGATTTCAAAAACTTAAGAAAATGGATTAGTATGGTTCATGAAAAAAATCCAAAATAGTTACCTCCCTCTTTTTGGGCATAAACAAACATGGTTAGAAAAAAACACATCCTAAATATATGTAAGAAAAAGAAAAAAAGAATATATATATATATATATATATATTTCATGTTTTTAAAATCTAGAGTAGCTATGTTTTATTGAAATTTAAAGGCAAAAAATTACTTGATAGGACAAGGTCCTATTCCCATGTCTTCATAGAGAGTAGTGAGTTAACATTCATTAAGAGATTTAGTGAAAGGATCTACAAGTTTATTTTCTATTCTAACGAATTCTAGCTTTACATGTCCAATTTGAGTATGTTCTCGTATAAAGTGATGTTGAATTTTGATATGTTTTGTATGAGAATTTTGGATAGGATTCTTTGTCATATTGATGATGCTGCTATTGTTACAAAAAATTGGTCTAGATTGAATGGGGTTTTACTCCTAAATCTTTAAGTGTCTCTTTCATCCATAAAATTTCTACACAACAACTTCCAGCTAAAATGTACTTGGCTTCTTCCATAAAAAGTGCTATAGAAGTTTGCTTTTTAGTTTCCCAAGAGACAAGACTCTTTCCTAGGAAAAAGTAATTTCCACTTGTGCTTCCATGATCATCAAAATAACTTGCCCAATTTGCATCACAATATCTAGCAATATCAAGTGGAAAACCCTTTGGATACTAATGTCCATGATTAGTAGCACCCTTTAGATGATGGAAAATACATTTAATAGCCTTTAAATGGGACTCTTTTAGGTTTTCCTAATATCTTACACAAATTCCTATACTTAATGCTATATCTTATCTACTAGTAGTTAAATAAAGTAGGCTATAAAGCTTGATATTAACTAATTTTCCTTGACCATCATTGATGAGCTTGAAGTTTTTTTCTAGAGAAGTATTTTTTACGTTTAATTTTTTCAAGTTGAATTTGAGTAGTAGATCTTTGATATACTTAGTTTAACAAATAAAGTTTCCATCTTTTGTCTGATTGATTTGAGATCTAAGAAAGTTATTAAGCTCTCCCATCATGCTCATTTCAAATTCTGATTGCATAAGATCTAAAAAATTCTTACATAGAATATCATTAGTGGCACCAAAAATAATATTCTCAACATAGATTTGAACAATAAGTAAATCATTACCTTCTTACTTGAGAAATAAAGAGACATCAACCCTACCTCTTTTGAAGCCATTGGATGTATGTTGTTAGGAAAGTCTTCAATACCAAGCTCTAGGAGCTTGTTTGAGCCCATAGAGAGCCTTATTGAGCTTGAAAATATGATTAGGATTAATGGAATCTACAAATGATTTAGTTTATTCAACATATACCTCTTCTTGAATGGTCCCATTAAGAAAGATTCTTTTCACATCCATTTGATATAGCTTGATGTTTTTAATGCTAGCATATGCCAAAAGAAGCTTAATAGATTCAAGTCTTGTAACGAGAGTAAATGTTTCACCAAAGTCAATATCCTCTTATTGATTATATCCTTTTGCAACTAGTCTAGCTTTATTTTTAATGATATTATTTTATTACTAAAGACTCATTTCATGCCAATAATCAGTTTATGATTTTGTATAGGTGTTATTTCTCACACATCATTTTTTATGAATTGATTTAGTTCATCTTACATAGTAGAAATCCACCCTTCTTCTCCTTTTGCTTCTTTGAAATTTTTGGATTCTTATTTTGAAAGATATTTAGCATAAGCACAAATTTCCTTTGTTTGGCTTCTAATGTGAATTCCATCTTTTACTTGTCCAATTAATTGAGAAAGTGTGTTGTACTAATTCTAGGCATTTTAGATAGAATTGGTGATATCTCCTCACATTCATCCTCATTCTCTTCCTTATGTTCACTATATACTTTTGAATTTTTGTTGATTTGAAGTTAAAAGGTACTAGATAATTTTTGAATGAAAACTACTTCATCATCAGGTTGTGAAGAAGTAATGTAACTATCATCAATTTTAACATTCATAGTTTCTTCTACAACATTTATTCTTTTGTTGAAGACTCTATATGCTCTACTAATGGAAGATTATCCTAAGAAAATGCCTTCATCTGTTTTAGGATCAAATTTTCTTAAGACATATTTATGATTAATAATATAGCAAAAACATGAAAATTAACCAACTGAAGGTTTTCTATGAGTCCATAATTCATAGGGAGTTTTAGTGATGAATCTTCTTACCAGAACTCTATTGGAGACATAGCATGCAGTGTTAATTATTTCATCCCAAAAATGGTAAGGAATATTTTTTTCATTTAATATAGTTCTCTCCATTTCATTCAAGATTCTATTCCTTCTTTTGGCTACATCATTTTGTTAAGGAATCCTTGCAACAGAGAATTGATGAAGGATGTCATTCATTGAACAATATTATTCAAACTTAGCAATCTTGAATTCCCCTTCATTGTCATGCTACTTGATGACTTTGACATCATAGGCTTTTTCTTTCTAAATCTAGTTACAAAATATTAAGAAATGATCAAATACTTCCTCCTTGTGATATAAAAGGCAACCCAAGTAAAATGAGAGTAGTCATCAATAATGTTTAGACAATACCTTTTCTTTCCCAAACTAAGTGTTTGAGAGGGATCAACCAAATCCATGTGAAGTAAATCTAAGGGACGAGTGATAGAGATGCAATTTTTCTTACCAAACCTTACCCTTGTTTACTTTTCCTTTTGGCACACTTCACAAGTGTTCAAATTGAAGTCTTTGAGTTTTGGCAATCATGAATCATTTCCTTTGTCACCATAGTCTAAAGAATTTCTTTGTTTATGTGGTCCAACTTTCTATGCCACATACAAGCATAATTTATATTACTGATTAANCAACTTTCTATGCCACATACAAGCATAATTTATATTACTGATTAAGCACTTGGATTCAATGTTAGGATTATCTCCAAATAAAGTGGTGTAAACTTCTACCTTTTTAGTTCCTTCTACAACAATGTTTCTAGTGGTTAAGTCTTTAAGTCTAAAAGTTTCTTTTGAACATGAAACATTAAAATTTTTATCATAAAGTTGAATAACACTAAGAAGATTATGCTTTAACCCTTTAACAAAGAAAACTTTATTTACGATAGATTGTCCCTTACCTTTTCCTCCTATGGTATTAATACCTATTATAGGAGCTTTCATGTTATCTCCAAAAGTAGTGGTTTCAAAATTTTGCTCTGAAAAGTGTATGAATTAGGATTTACCTTCCATCATATGTCTTGAACAACCATTATCAATATATCATGTACTTTTTTTGACTACAAAGAGAGCAACTTAACCATCATATTTTGTTCAAGTTTTCTCTCTTTTTACTTCCAAACTTTCTTTCTATGCAAAGCACATTATCTAGGCTATTTTTCAAAAGACCAAGTGTAATGGTTCATCCAAAGATAATAACAAGCCTAAACATGTTCAAATTTCCCACAATAAAAATAATTCAAAGTCTTAAATATTGGTATATTACCAAACCTGGAACAACTTCCTTCTAAAGAAACCTTGATGTGTACATCCTTTTGCTCTTGGTTTTTGAGATTTTCTTCAAAAACTTTCTTATTCATCTGCTTATTAAAATTGCTTAGTCTTTGAATCTCAACTATTATGCATGATTTTTATTTCTTAAGATAAGAGAATTCATCATTAAGAGTTACAATCCTTGTCTATTTTTCATGCAAGATTTATTTTATTTTAAAGCATAGACTTTGAAAAGAAATAATTGAGGATCATAGAACTTAGAAGGGGTGGATAAATAAGTTTCCAAAATTAAAATTTATAGCCACAAAAACCACAATAAAATTTAACATGGTTTTGCAACTTGGGTAGTACATACTCAAAGGGTAGATCACTTGTACACCTTTGGACTTTATTTCTTTGAAATGTGGTTTGAAGGATACTGCACATTGTATGGATTCTAAGCTTCACTCTAGAGTGTTTCATCACTATGAAACCACTCAACCCTACAAGGTCTGGAAAATCTTAGAATGTGGTTTCAAGGACCATAAAACCTTTACAAATTGAGCTCCACTCCAAAGTGCTTTGATGCTACACAAACACTCAATCTCGTAGGATCTTGACAAGCTCAATCATGATACCTTCTTGCAAGAATCACATGAACCCTAGAGGGCAACGAGAAAGAAAAAAAATTACAAGGATAAAATGTAACTAAATTAAAAGTCCTTGTACTTTGAAGTACAATTCACAATTCAAAAACTAGACAAGAAAATGATTTGACAAATGAAGTACACAAATGTAATATACAATGATTACTTTGATAGTGATAATTGATATTTAATTCTTGCACTTTTTCCAAGAGAATGAAGTCTTCTTATAGCCTCGTAGTTTTCAAAATCACCTTCAAATTTGTGTAATAGCTATCTAATGTTTAGTGAAGAATCCTCCTTCGAGATTGGGACATCTTGCTAAAAATGACTTCAATTCTGGGGGGACATCTCTTCTAAAATAGAGATGTCTTCTCTAAAAAGGAGATGTATCCTATTTTGTAAGACATCTTTTCTGGGTAACCTCCACTTCAACCAAGATGTCTTTTGCTTTTGGGAGACATCTTCTCTAGGTTACCTCCACATCAACTGAGAAATCTTTTGCTTCTAGGAGATGTCTTCTTTCCAAAGGATATGTCTTTTCTTTTTGGAAGATGTCTCTTATATAGGTGCCAAAAATAAAACTACTTGTTTTGATGTTGGAAGCCTTTAGATACTTCCAAACAAGTCGCCATAGATCCTATAACCTCCTAGAATCCTCAAAATGAGCCAAAAACACTCCAAAACATGCCAAAACATCCAAGGATCATCCTCAACAAAATCAACACAAATAAACACATTTATCTTCCTTTCGATCCTTGGAGCATCTTCATTTAGCTTGTAGTCTTCGTACTTGTTCATGCTCTCATTTTTCCAATGAAGTCTTTTACTTTGATAGCCATGATTTCCTTATTCCTTGTCCATGATATGGAATTCTTATTCTTATCTTGTAAATACAACATCCACAATAAGCATCCTTTGTATTCTATTTTCCTTAAGGTCTTGACATACCAAAAGGTCAACAATCTCACCCTTTTTGGTGATGCCAAAAACTTAAGAAAATGGATTAGTATATAAATACAGATATGAAAAATTTATTCCATCAACAATATATATCAAGTTACCATACTCTACTCTCTTCCCCTTTTTGGATAGCACCCAAAAAGAGGTCGGAAAAAATAAAGACCAATCATAATCATTAATAAAGTTCTACCACAGTTGCGTATCATCATATGACAATCCCATAGAAGTACAAACATTTAGCTAAGGAAGAATACATGATGAATATTAGTTAAAGAGTACACATCCTAATATATTGAATTCATAGGCTAATTATGAAAAACCACATTTCATTAAGAGCTACCCTTTATCTATTCATAAACAAAGTTAAAATTAATGAGACACAACTAATCCAAATGTAGCTAAGCCAAGCCTTTTAATTGATGTCCAAGAGTAGTTAAAACCAAATATCAAAGTCCAAATTTTGACCCTTGAAGAGCAAGTAACCTATCTGTTGGCGACCGTTTGGGACGCGACTGCCAACGAGTGTCCTCGAACAGGATTTAGGTGCCTGCTGGTCTCTGGCAACACCAAGGCCTAGATACCTCCAAATAAACTCAGTAGTTAATGTGAGTATGTGTATGTGCTGTTGCGGCGTGTGGCTGTGAGAAATGTAACGATTGTGT
>MNCI01029388.1:112164-183610 GCA_015680685.1 Gnetum montanum
AATTGACAAGTGTTCAATTCTCATAGGACTTTGAACAATTGTTGCATAAATTCCCTTTTTAAATCAATATTATATTTTATTGTTATTTATATCATAGTAGTAAAGATAATAACCATGGATTTGATGCATGGGTTGATATATAAATATATGTATGCGTATACAACCGAATGCATAAGTGGAGTTGTACTCTCACATTTTAATTTGTGGCACCTCGAATGTAATCCCAGTTATATCAAGGCCGATTCCATATTCATCTTCTCTGCACTTTATTACAGAAAAAGTAACTAGAGCTACTCTATCATAAGCTAGAGAGATATCTACAATTGATACACCATTTTCTTTTGACTCTAGATAAACCCTCATGCCAACATTCCCAATTGCAATGTCATTATCCCTTGATTTTCAAAACATTCAATTCAGCAACATTTTCATTTCTATTCCAACTTCATGGTTAATTAACTATTGCAGAATTCTTTACAAGAAAGAACATAATCCTTCTTGAATAGTTTCAATTCATTAGGATTTGTACCTCACCATTTGCAAATAAGTCCACCTGTTCCATGAAATGGTAAAAATGTGCCAACACTATCTCTTGACTAATAAGCCATTAGTAGCAAATAAATAATATCTCATGATTCTATAGTCATCCAATAATCTGATTCTTTTGAAACATCAACAAAAGGATAAGGCATAAAAACTCTATGACAAGGAGAGTATATACATGCACATTAATAAACAACTAAACATATCCTTAATTCCATAAAGTAATTTGTATAGAGCCATGTCAATTTTAAATACCAAAACCAAGAAATACATCATAAGGAAAAATATCCAAAAGATATCTTAAACAAAATTAACTCGTACTTTTACCTTGGATACTTCACCATACTCTTCTTACTCATTTTTAGATGTGGGTGTTGAAGTGTGAAGTTTTGTTGCTTGAGTATCTTTTAGTAAGAGTCTTAAAAGAATCCCCCTATATTGGTGGCCTCTTGGATGATAGTTGATGATTAGGTATAGACTCCCCCTGCATATGTGCATATTCTAGTGCTTCCTTTAAGACCTTTTGGATTAGCTTGTTCTTTTCAAGGTTAACAAAATACTATCCCTACAAAGCAATGTTAAGATCAAGTATGGAGGCTAGAATCTCCTATAAATAGTACCAATAGTTCCTCTAGAAAAGTATCATTAGAAGATTCATGATTCAAGATTTTCATCTAAGGTACCAATTCAAATGCTTAAATGTACCATATGAAATGAGATTTGATGTCATACAAAAGCACAATAAATAATTAAAGTTCATCACAAGGATTTTAGACCATGAATTACATGCAAGGGTTTTAAAACATTTAAACAAAGTTAAGAGTCCAAAAAATATTTTACAAGTGCCATCAGCATTCATAAAACTATGCTCAAATAATCCAACAATACCAAATATCTTCTCTATTAAGTGCTTATCTTAACAATTGTGGAATACTGAAGCTAACATCCCATAGTCTTAAAATAAACTAAGCACACACCAAAAAAATTTAGGCTTTCTTAATTACCCAGATGAAAAACTGATAATATTAAGCAAGATAATAGGAACTGACTTTAACTTACCTTTCTTTCTAAAGAGAATTAAGGTTCCTAGAGTGCTAGAGAATAAGATTCCTCTTTTGAGGTTTTTCTTTTTGCATAGACTTCTTTAATTTCCAATACTTGGCTTCCTCTCATGAACTTATTATAGAGAGTCTCCTTGTTCTCCTATTTCTTCCTTTTAATCCTCCATTCTTTCTTAGCCCCTTTGTTCATTTGAGTTATCCAATTCGTCCTATGGTCCTACAAGATTCTTTTCTAAGTGCATTTTGGTAAGACCAAGGAGTCTTATGGTATGACCAACTATTCATATGATAAAAATTTAAATTACACTTCCATTTCTTATACCCAAATTTATGACAATAATAACATCTTACCTTCATATAGTAGTTAAAGTGACCATACTTAGGAGTTGCTCATGGTTGAGATGAAGTGCGCCTTGATTCTTCATTCTTTGTGTATCCTTAGGTTGAGATGAAGTTGGTGTGGATGATTCATCTTGTGTATAACATTCCAACCTGCTCTTATCATGTGGACTTCTTCCTTGCCCTAAGACCATCCAAAGTAACTCTTTCCCTTTAACTAGCATTTCATTTACAAGTTTTACATCTACAAGCTCTTCCGTCATCTTCTCACAAGACTTGGTTAGCTCTATATTCTCAGTGCTAAGGCCTGAGATTTCTTTTGTGCTATATAAAATCTTTTAATTTAAGGAATAAATATCTTGATCCTTAATTTTTATCTATTTACTCAACTTAGTTCAAAGATTTTGAAATGATAAAAGTTCATTGCATCAAAGTTCATACCTTCTTCAATTTCATATTCATCATTGAAGGTACTAGCATCATCATTTGTGAGAGCCATACAAATGAGATGTGAGTATTTTACATCATTTTCCATCTCACTTTGGTCTCCATCATCCTAGCTAGTGTAGATATTTTTGACCTTTTTATCTTCTTGAGTTGATTCCTCTTCGTCATCTCAGCCTATATGGATGTTACTTCTTCTCCATTCTTCATTGTACTCTTTCTCTTAAAACCTGTAAGCAGAGGAGCATTTGGAGGCCATATGGCCTCTTCCACCACATATCTGAA
Source organism: Gnetum montanum (assembly GCA_015680685.1). Classification (NCBI taxonomy): domain Eukaryota; kingdom Viridiplantae; phylum Streptophyta; class Gnetopsida; order Gnetales; family Gnetaceae; genus Gnetum; species Gnetum montanum. The sequence goes on from MNCI01029388.1 coordinate 114,837, forward strand.
TTCCATAGAAAAAGTATCAAAATTCGAAAGTTTAGAGTGCTTACATCTACTCTTACCTTTGTTTCCTAATGAGCCAAGCAAAATTTGGTGTTGGATTACTTTAACAATTATCTTTGTCAGGGATTAGTCACCTCATCTATGACTAACCCACAAGTAGTATCCATGAAGGAATAATCTAAAGTCAAAATGATCATTAATACATAACACAATTAGATCTAGATTCAATTGAAAATACCAAACTTATGGCTATTACCCATAATTAAAATCAACAATACTTTAACTTGACTTCTAATATTAAGTTCAAAGATGCAATAAGTTAATTAAACCAAATTAAAATTATATTAATTTATCATAATCATAGAAGTTTACAAAGGAGATGTCACCTAATTTGTGGCCCTGCTCTACTATCTTCACAATGCAACAACTTCACAACCTTAAAACATTATTGATTATTAACTGACACAAAGCCTCAACACTCTTCTTAACAATTAAGTAAATAAAATCTAATTTGGTGTAGATTATCTCTTGAGTATCCATTCCCCCATCCTTACATTTTGAGATTCTTATTTATACTGGGGTTGATGTACAAAAATAATCTTTTGAATGATTGATTGATATTGAGGATGTTGATATCAATTGATGAAATCTTGATAGAAGTGGATCACTGATCCTATTATTACGATCATTGTTGCCAATTGCCTTCTTCTATATAAATTGATATCCTAAGTTCTTCTTGAGCCTTTTCTTGATGAAATTCAAGGTATTGATCCATATCACCTCCACTATAGAAATCAATATAACCATTATCAATCCTCATTGCACCTATGATTCCCTATGATACAAAAGCTATAAAGAAAAATTAGTTTTTATTGATACATACTATTGGAATATATTATCTTTGGTATACAAAACTACTAAAAAAATAAAAATTCTGCTGTAAAATGTTAAAAACTAAACAATTTTAGGGTTCATCATAGCCCCTCACTAGCTTGTGGCTAGTGCTTGGTCACAAAGGTGAGAGACATATATATATTAAAGAGATAATGATATAACTATAGACTGTTGCAAGAAATATAAAATTATCATATGTGTAAAATAACATTAGGCATTTAGAATGCTAATATATTACTAAACATATATTAAAACAAGCATCAATTCTCACACAAAAATATAAGGGATATACTTTTCATAAACAACAAAAATAAAACTACCCACTGTCCACAATATATAACATTTACATGATTTTATTAACAAAAATAAAATTTTTGAGGATTGATTAAGCATTGGAGCCTATTTTCACTTCCATATCTTGTTTAAAATGAGAGGCTTAAGCTCCCTCATCATCATCACAAATTTGAGGGTGGACATGTTTTTCAATGTCCATCACCCTCTTATCCATAGTGGTGACAATGGAGCTAATCTTCTATAGGACTAGGAGGATCTCCCACTAGGTGGATTGAAGTTCATGTAGCTAGGATTAAACTTCATCTTGGAAGCTAGAAAATTCACTAGACTCGAGTGCTAGTGAAGAACTAGGCTTTCGAGACTCCCTCACAAATGGCCCAACCTTCATATAGATCTTCAAAGAATGGGCAAAGACGTCTTTCTTTAAAATGGAAAGGTGCACCTTTGTGCCCATCTATAGCTCAAGGATGTCACATTTCCAAAGGATCACTAAAATCAGATAGGGAAAACATAATTCAAGGAATCATCATTGTAATGATACATGAGATATTTATTTAGGAGGCAAGAAAAATTTGGTTCTTCCTTGTACTTCAATGCTTTCATCACACAAAGTGTAGGGTTGAGCATATTGGTAGCATGCATGGAAGGAAAAACGTTAGGGATGATCATCCTTGCCATCATCCAATGTTTAGGCTAGAGGTTTATGAAATGCAAACCCTGTGCATGAAGTGAGCCACTATTAGACTCACCAATGAATGGGTGGAAAAGGTCATACTTTTCCTCCATGCTTCCCTTGGGCTTAAAAATATTCTTCTCAAGTGTCGATACCCCAAACCACTCCTATAGTCTAGCCATCATGATCTTAACCTACATCTTGTAAACTAAAGATGCTAGGTAATGCTTTAGAGGATTGACCTTGGTAAGATGAGGTTTGAGGTTCCAATAAAATTCTAGAACCTCTTCCTATATGAACTAGTCAAGAGAAGGCCTAACAAATGCCCTGCAATCCATTATCTCTAGTTGTTGGAGCACTATTGTATATGTATGGTTGAACCACTTAGTGTAGTTGGCCTAGTGATGCTAGGGAGCAATCTTAATCCATTTGCTCCTCAATGCCTGAGAGAAAACTAAAATGTTAAACAAACCAAAATTATCAATGGTTTCCTTGCTAAGGCACATATGCACTTGTACCTATTACTCTGTGCTAGTTTATTTAGCCATTATATAGTGTTGAATGATCACACTAACAACAAAAGAAAATAATATTAATGTTTCTCTCATGATTTGAAAAAAACCAAAAATTAATGGTAATTCATATTACTGGTTGAGAAAGAGTGGGATTTACATGACAACCAGACCTTACTGATCATTGTGGTTCCTCCAAAAGAGGCATTGGGATGGAAAATCTAAAAACTAATCAAGGTCCTAATTCTACAAGTTACAACCCTAAATTATGTTTTTCATGTTCGTATAGGATATTAAATGTTCAAGGTGATGGCTTTATATAATAATGCCACCACCTTTCTTTTGAACTTTTATTTTTAGAAAATTTTAATGATATCAAACTCTATCATTTATTTGATATAAATCAAAAAATTTTAGGTCAAACCATATCGATTCAATGATTTGAATTGATATATGTTAAGCTCCAACTTCTAAAATATTCATTATTATTGCATTCACATTGATAAAACTTGAGGTGTTTGGGAAAATAATAGACATATTGATCCTAGTCACTTTAGGCTAATATAATTGAAACATATAATAGACATATTGATTGGTATTGAAACTGCGCTATTCATATGTGATATAATGGTGAAAATTTAGTCATGTTCAAAGTAAATCAAACTAATTAGTATATGTCGATATATTTGTATCAATTAAGTTTGATTGGATTAATGCTTATATTGAAAATCTAAGTTCCATTATAATAATATTGAACCAAGTTGCTAGAATTTACATAACATGATTTGGTTTTGTAGTGAGTCATCAAGCTCTCAATATCTCTTGGTATAAGATGCACTAGAATTTTTTTTGACTATCTATAGAGATCGGTACTTTGATGTTTTATTGACACTTGTGTCTATGCTAATCATCCTAAATCAAGAAGACCAATATTAATCAATATTATTGTAATTTTATTTGTAGATATTCTTATTCCTCATGTAGTAGTAGATTCTTATTATTGGATATAAGTCAACATATATCTCGATTAGGAAGACCCTTCCTAGGATTAATTGAGCTTAACATCATCTCATAAGGTTTGCTTTGTTAGGTGCAAGAATGTCATACAAACTCAAGGTCTATACCTTTCCTATGATTTAAGGATTTGAGATGCATTACTTACATCTAACTCATTTCCTAACTTGTTCTTGATACCCTACTATCATATCCTTTATTAATTGGTTATTCCCCTCAATTGAGCTAAGGTATGTAACATACCTAGTTAATTAGCAAAGATAAATTAAAAGTAAAATATGGTCAAACGATATACCAAAAGAAAAAATTACACTGGGTTTTATATATCCAAATGCTCAATAGTGAACAAAAGGCCTTAGGTGAAACAAGTGTTAGAATCCATCATTATTCACTAGAGTAGGAATCTCAACCACTGACACCTCTAGAAAACATTATGGAAAACACAAGAAAAACCCATGCATGAAAGTACCACTAGCATAATAAATGAACATGAAAAATAAAAATGGGAAGATAAACAAAAAAATGTAAAAGAGGAATAGAAAAAGCTAAGGAATGAAATAAAAATAAAAATGAAAAGAAAACAATAGTCTTCTACGTACAAAGAAGAAAAAGTAGAGGAACTAAATAAATGGAGTAAAAGGAATGATTAGAAGTGAGGGTATCCATTAAGAAGCATATTAGAGAAAAGTAGATCCTTTACTTCCATGTTATATCCTAGCTCTAAAGTGGTATCATTTTTGGTTTATTGATGATCACTACTCCACCCATAATCACTTTGCTCATAGAAAAGGATTCTTGTGCGATGCTTTGAATTATAAACTTTAAGCATCATTCCAATTGTAAGGTTCTTATGGAAGTGTGTTTCTGCTCATGATTGAAGGTTCTTGAGGAACTATTTTTTTCTTCTTTTTTATTTTTTTTCTTTATTTGAAATATTACTTTTCTCTTCATCAAAACTTTTCTATTTTTCTATTTTTTCTTTTTTCAAGAAATTGTATATTTTTCTAGCTTTAATCATGAGGTTCTTATGGAAGCTAAATTCATTTTTTATTTCTCAATTGAATGGCTTGATTACATAGGTGCTGATCAAGTTCCAAATTCTTGTGCCACCTTAGATACTAGAGCCAATATAACACACCTTGACCACCTTATGGACTCATCCAAGTAGGCAATTAAAAGAAATCCTACACTTATAAGCATTAGCCAAAACTAAGTTATTTAGCCTCCTTGATTGATGAACTTTGTACTTAGAGAGCATTGTTTATGAAATAATAATGTTTATTATGTATAATACACTTATTAATCTAAGGCTCATCCTTAGTTGGATTTTGGGTTTAAACCTACCTATTTCAAGGTAGGAGGAGTTGTCCTTCTTCCTTGTATTCCAGACATGATGTGAATGAATTCTTTAAAGTTCCAACTAATAATAGAAAATACTATTATCCTCTACATTTTTCAAGGGAAAGAAATGTAGATTATGATTTATTTAATAGTTTATACTATTACATAAGAGTCTTGTTGAAGAGTATTATCTAGAGCTACTACTTCTAAGGAGTCTTTGTTATGTTCTTCTTTTGGATAAGTTGGATGAGTTAACTTCACTAATTCATCCTCTCTAGGTTCTTCAATGTGATGTTAATAATATAACTTAAGTCTCTGTCCATTAACTAAAAATCAAGTTTAAGAATCATCAATAGGTGAAATTTAAACACTACCATTAGCATGGGGTTTGACAACTAAATATGGGCCTTCCCACCTAGTTGTTAACTCTCTTGGAAATTTATGTAAGTGCATATTATATAAAAGAAATTTATCACCTATAAAAAATATTTCTTAAAAACTATTTTTATCATGTAGATTCTTCGTTTTTCTTACAATCCTTTGCTTGTCAAGAGCATGTAGCCTCATTTCATCAAGTTCATGTAGTTGATTTATTCATGAGGCATGGTTTATGTCTTCATCAAAATTTAGTTGTTGGGATAATCGTAAAAATTGATATTTAAGTTAAATAGGTAATAGACATTATTTACAATAAACTAATTAATAAGGGAAATATCCTAAACTTGATTTATATGTAATTCAATAAGCCCAAAGTGCATATTGTAACTTTTTTTGACCAATCCTTCTTTTTAGTACATACAATGGTCATTAATATATTCAAGATAATTCTATTAGAGTTTTCTACTTGACCATTGGTTTAAGGATGATAGGCAGTAGCTATCTTATGTTGAATTCCACATGACTTAAGGAATTTTTCCATTATTTTATTTAAAAAATGGGTTCCTTAATCACTAATAATCACTCATGGAATTCCAAAATGTGTTAGAATATTTTCTCTAAGGAATGCTACTACTACCTTAATGTCATTTGTTGAGGTGGCTTTAGCTTCAACCCATTTGGTAACAAAACTAGAATATATTGACATCCATTAGATGATGGGAATGGTCCTAGAAAGTCTATACCCCACACATCAAATGGTTTAGTTATTAAAATTGGATTTAAAGTCATTTCTTGTTTCTTTTTTATGATTCCAATTCTTTGACATTTGTTACATTCTTGGACATACTTATGAGCATGTTTAAAAATTGAGATATAATAAAATCCATGTTGGATAATTTTGATAGCTGTGCATTTGCTATCAAAATGGCCACCTCTTAAATCATCATGGCACATATGTAGAATTTCTTATTGTTCATTCTTAGCCACACATGTCCTTACTATATTATCTTTACATATTCAATAAAGATACTGACTACTCCAAATGTACCTAGATATAGTATGTAAAAAGGATTTATTTTCTTACTTAGTATGATTGGTAGGGGTTTTCATGGTGGCTAGATAGTTTGCTATATCAGCAATCCAAGGATCCTTCTTTGTAGAAAAGAGTTGTTCATCAAGGAATTCATCATGAAAGATCCATTGTGTTCTATTTTTATCATTGGTTTCTAATCTTAAAAGATTATCTATACTACATTTTCCCAACCTCTCTTATTTAAAATATCAATGTCAAATTGTTGGATTAATAAGCACCATCTCATTATCCTTGCATTTTCTATTTTTTTGTAGCTAAGAATTTAATGGTTGAATGATTAGTATATACTCTAGTTTTATATCCTATTAAATAATGTCTAAATTTATCTAGAGCATATAAAATAGCTAATAATTATTTTTCTATAGTTGTATAATTTATTTGGGCTTGGTCTAAATTTTTGAACACATAATAAATAACTCTTGGTTTATTATCATTGTATTTTCCTAAGACTTCCCCTACCACTCTATCACTAGAGTCACACATCAAATCAAAAGGGAAATCCCAATTAGATGCATTTAATATAGGGGCAGTAGTTACTCATTTATTTTATTATAGGAATGCTTCTTGAAAATCATTAGTCCATACAAATGGAGCATCTTTTTCTAAGAGCATGTATACTGGTTTAACAATTTTTGAAAAGTCTTTGATAAACCATCTATAATATTGAACATGTCCTAGAAAAGATCGAAGAGTCTTTAAATTAGTTGGAGTTGGAAGTGTTGATATTACTTTAACGTTTTTTTCATCCATCCTTATCCCATCCTTAGAAATAAAATGTCCTAGTACTATATCATTTGTAACCATCAAGTGAATCTTTTCCCAACGTAATTTTAAATTCTTATCTATAATTCTATCTAAGACTCACTCTAGATGTTGCAATATTTCATCATAAGTATTCCCATAGATTGAAAAATCATCCATAAAAATTTCAACATAGTTTTCTAGCATGTCAGAAAATACTAATATCATAGCTCTTTGGAAAGTGGTTGGTGCATTATAAAGGCCAAAAGGCATTCATCTATAAGAAAAAGTTCCATAAGAACATGTAAAAGTTATTTTATGCTAATCTTCAGGGGAAATGTCTACTTGATTGTAACCACTAAATCCATTTAAAAAATAGTAATATTCATGTCCTTCTAATTTTCCCAAAATTTGATCTATGTAAGGTAATGAAAAATGATCTTTCTTTGTATTTTGGTTTAATTTTCTATAATCTACATAGACTCTCCATTTTCACTTTTTTTTTTGGAACTATAGTAATAGGACTTTCCCATTCACTATCAACTATTGGATAAATTATCCCTTCTTTTCAAAGTTTTGAAATTTTATCTTTAATAGTTTGTTCAAGTGCTAGATTAATTTGTCTTATGGGAATTCTTACTAGTTTTACATTTGAAACACCACAAAAATTTGCATGTTGTAACTAATTTCCATCATTTAGCCTTCACCCCATGAAACTTGAGGCAAAACTTCATTGTAAATGTGAAGATTATAACCCATAGGGAACAATCTCACATGTTTTATACTTTTGGTATTGAAAAATGCCTCATAAGTGGTCAAAGCCTCATTCCCCTAGTGAAAAGAGTTATCTAGTATCTATATTTGGGCTTGGAGAGGTCAAAAATGCCTTTTGGGATGCCAAAAATGGCAATTTGATGGGTTTTATGGGGGGTATACATTTTTCTATATTGGAAACACCTGCAGCAGGGTAATTCTTACCAACCCTTAGTGTGGAGGGGTAGGGGCTTCCCCCTTAAGGTGGAAACCTTTCCAACCCAATGTGGAGACTACATACATAGTTTGGAAACCTTTCCTACATAGCATGGAATTTTCCCCCAATGTGGAGGCTCCACCCCTAGTGTGGAAACTTCATGCATGTAGCATGGAAGCAACATGAGCAAGATTTTTGCACTCCAATGACCTCAAAGTTGACCAACCACTTCAGTAAGGACTATGGATTCCATGCTACATGCTTTACTTTGGATTCCATGGGCTTGTTTTTTATTAATAGTGTTAATTTATCTACATTTTTATTTAATTTTTTTGTTTGTTGGACCATGCCTTTCATAATATTGGGTTTTGACCATCTTTTACTTTGATCAACTAGTGATTCTATAATTCTCTAGCCATCTTCCAGTGTTACATTCAAGATATTTCCACCACATGCAAAGTCAACATTTTTCCTATAATAAGGTAATAAGCCTTCTACAAAGATTTGAATTAACTGATGGGCTGGAAATCCATGGTTTGAATTCTTCAAACATAACCCCTTAAACCTATCAAGAGTACTTTCATAATCTTCATCTTAATTATTTTCGTAATGAATACAATCTATCATTAGAAAGAAATCTTTGGAGAAAAGCATATTTAAATTCATCCCATGAACTAATTTATGTCCTAAGAGTTTGTAGCAAAAAATTAGCTTTATTAAGGTTGATTTAAAGACAATCATGTTAGTTCTATCTCCACCTTGTGTTGTGAGCATTGCTAATGTAGTTCCAAATTCTCTAATGTGGGTAACCAAGTCTTCATCATTTGTCCCCTTAAAAATATATAATAAATAAATATTTTTAACCTCTACATCTTGTCCCTGTGGAAAAACCAATGGGCCTTGAGGTATAATGGATGTTCTTTGATTCAATAAATCTCTAAAGGTTTGTCCTAGATAGGGCTAGCCAACTAGAACATTGGAACCTAAGCTACCAAAGGAAGGTGAAATTGAACCTAAGGTAAATGGAGGAGATGTATGATGTGAAGATGATACCATTGTGTAAGTAGAGGTTACTATTGGGGTTACTATAAGTTTGGGCATGGAAAAAAAACTAGTGGTGTACATGGTGTTTGTAAACTTATAGGTTGAGTGGTTTCTCCTATTATAGTAACATTAGTTAATATTTGAGTGGGATTAAAATTCTAGGATCCTACTCCCATGGTTGAACTCATGGTTGGTATAATAGGAGTTGGAATGTCAAATAGTGGATTAAAAGTTGTAGAAAAATTATTGTGTATATGTTCCCCTCCTATTAAAGGATATTTTGTACTTGTTCCTCTTGATTTTACTTGCAAGTAGCTTTTGGACATTTATAAAGAATTATAGTATTCTTAGAGGATTGGATTTGTGTTGGTTTCCTTAATTTCTTTACTGTTTTCATTTAACAATCACACTCTTCCTTGGCACACTCATAAGCTACTAAGCCTAAGGCTCTATAAACTGATTTAATAACTCATGCTATCATTTCTTTGATTGGAAATTTATTAATAGTCTTTGCTAGTTGAGTAACAAGAGGAGCTAATTCTTGGGATTTTTCTTTATTTTTAAATTTCTTAATACAAGAAAAAAATTAAAAGAAACCATTTCTAAAACCTAAAAAAGAAGAAAGTAAAATAAATCAAAAAGAAAATGCAATAATAGAATTAAATTTATAGAATAAATTTAAAAATGTATAGAATCCTTTATGTCCATTAACTTTGCTAGCCTTCCTAGAAATGGTGCCAAATTGATGAGACAAGCAAAATTTGGTGCTAGATTACTTTAACAATTACCTTTGTCATGGAGAAGTCACCTCATTTGTGACTGACCCACAAGATATATTTTTGGAGGAATGATCCAAAGTCAAAAAGATCATCAAGACATAACACAATTAGATCTAGATTCAATTGAAAACACCACACTTATGGTTGTCACCCATAAGTGAAATCAAAAATACTTCATCTTAACTTCTAACATTAAGTTCAAAGATGCAATAAGTTGATTAAACCAAATTGAAATTATATTAATTTATTATAATCATAGAAGTTTACAAAGGAGATGTCACCTAATTCATAACCCTACTCTGCTGTCTCCACAATGCAACAACTTCACAACCTTAAAACATTTTTGATTGTTAATTGACACAAAGCCTCAACAGTCTTCTTAATAATTAAGTACATAAAATCAAATTTGGTATGGGCTCTCTCTTGAGTATCCATCCCCTCATCCTTACATTTTGAGATTATTATTTATATTCGGGGTGATGTAAAAAAATAATCTTTTGGATAATCGAGTGATATCAGGAATGTTGAATCAATCAATGAAATCTTGATAGAAGTGGATCATTGATCCTATTATTGTAATCATTGATGCCAATCACCTTCATCTATATCAATGAATATCCCAAGTTCTTCTTGAGTCTTTTCCTATGGAAATTCAAGATATTGATCTATATCACCTCCACTAAATGAATTGATATAACTGCCATCAATCCTCATCACACATGTCATTCCTTGCAACACACGCTATAAAGAAAAATCAGTTCTTATTGATAAATACTATTAGAATAGATTATCTTTGGTATACAAAAGTACTTAAAAAATACAAATTCTACTCTATGATGCTAAAAATTGAACAATTTGTGGTTCGTCACTATCCAAATGCTACTGATGAGCTAAGTGCATCCATCCAAGATGAATACCAGAACTATGAACCTCACATACTTATATAATTTTTTCATTTGAGTCTTCTATCATGTAAAGCTAATCCCATTGAACATTGATGACTTGATGTATGATTCTCTTTCCAAGGTTTACTACAAAGTTGTTACACTCAAAATTGGATGTACCAAGCTCTGATACCACTTGAGGATCATAGAACTTATAAGGGGGATGAATAAGTTTCCAAAATTAAAACTTACAGCCACAAAAACCACAACCAAATATAATGTGGTTTTCCAACTTGGGTAGCCCACACTTGGAGGATAGATCACTTGCACACCTCTAGACTTTGTTTCTCTGAAATGTGGTTTGAAGGGTACGACACCCTGTACAAACTCTAAGCTCTACTTTGAAGTTTCTTGTCACTGTGAAAGCACTCAATCCCACAAGATTTCAAAATCCTTAGAATGTAACTTCAAGGATCCCACAACCTTTACAAATTGAGCTTTACTCTAGAGTTTTTTGATGTTATAAAAACACTCAATATTGCAAGATCCTGACAAGCTCAATCATGATTCCTTTGTGCTAGAAGCACATCAACCCCAGTAGGGTAATAAGAGAAAATTAAAATTACAAGGATAAAATGTAGCTAAATTATAGGTCATTGTACTTTGAAGTACAATTCACAATTAAACAACCAAATGAGTGAATGATTTGACAAATGAATTATATAAATGCAATATACAATGATTACTTTGATAGTGATAATTGATATTCAATTCTTGCACTTTTCCCAAGATAATGAAGTCTTCCTATAGCCTCAGAGATTCCAAAATCATCTTAGAATTCATACAATGGCTATCTAACAACTAGTGAAGATGTTTCCTTTGAGATTGGGATATATTGCTGAAAATGACTTCAATTTTGAGGAGATGTCTCTTCTGAAATAGATTTGTCTTCTCAAGGAGACATCTCCTATTTTTGGGAGATGTCTTCTCTGGGTGACCTCCACATTGTCCAAGATGTCTTCTCTTCTGGGAGACATCTTCTTTGGATTACTTGCACTTTGGCCAAGACATTTTCTACTTCTGGGAGACATCTTCTTTCCAAAGGAGATGTCTCCTATTGTTGGAAGACATCTCTTCTGTAAGTGCCAAAAATAAAACTACTCATTTTGATGTTGGAAGCCTCCAAATGCCTCCAAACAAGTCCCCATAGATCCTATAATCTTCTAGACTCCTCAAAATGAGCCAAAGATACTCTAAAACATATCAAAAACATCCAAGAATCATTTTCAACAAAATCAACACAAACAAATACATTTAGCATCCTTTCAATCCTTGGAGAATTTTCATTTAGCTTGTATTCTTTGTACTTATCCATGCTCTCATTTTTCCTATGAAGTATTTTACTTTGATAGCCATGCTTCCTTGAGTCCTTTTCCATGATGTGGAGTTCGTGTTCTTGTCCTATAAATACAACATCCACAACAAACATCCTTTGTTCTTCATTTTCCTTAAGGTTTTGACATATCAAAAGGTCAACAATAATTTCATTACAAATCAACTCATACATTTATTTAAAGGAGTTTTCAGCTTCTTTATGATGATATCTATGATTATTTTAACTTCTTTTCTTATCCAAATTGTCATAGATATTACTTGACCTATAGTTATAATATCTTTTGGAGGCTATATGGCCTCTTCTATTATATATCCAACTAAATGTACAAGAGGGAATAAAAAACTTATCTTTACTAATGTAATAGAGGAATTGAATACAACTCTTCAAGAATAAATTGATCAAGCATATCAGTCTATTTGTTGAATTGAATCTGACAGATGCTAGTGATATGATATTAGTTGCTTCTTTCATGGAATTGATTTATCTACATGAGATTACGTGGCTCTGATACCACTTGAGGATCTAGAACCTAGAAGTGGCATTGAATAAGTTCCCCAATAAAAATTTCACTAGCCATAAGAACACACCAAATTTCACATGGTTTCCCAACTTGGGTATCTCCACACTTAGAGGGTAGAATTCATGCGCACCTTCAGACTTTGTTTCTTTAAAAAAATGTGGTTTGAAGGACATCACACCATGTATAAGCTTTGAGCTTTGCTTCAAAGTGTTTCATTGCTACGAAACCATTCAACATTACAAGGTCCCAATAAGCTTAGAATGTGATTTCCAGGATCCCACAACCTTTACAAAAATGAGCTCTACTCCAAAGTGTTTTAACGCTGCAAAAACACTTAATCCTATAGAATCCCAACAAGCTTAATAAGGATGCCTTCTCACAAGAAGCACATCAACCCTAAAAGGCTATAAGAAAGAAAGAAATAAAAGAACAAGGAAATAATGTAACTAAATTCATAAATCATTTTACTTGAAGCTTAATAAAAATTAAAATTAAGAAAATGATGTTACAATGAGAAGCAAGAAAAGAATTTCTTAGAATAGACAATGAAGAGCTTTTGTGCAAATAGTGCTTGTATAATTTCCAAGATTTTGTCATCATCTTATAGCCTTGGAGTTTTTGAAAACTCCTTGAAATTCATGCAATAGCTACCAAACATCTAGTGTAGATGTCTACTTTAAAGTTGAGACATCGAACTGAGATTGGACTTAATACAAGAGAGACATCTATTTGGTAAGTAGGATGTCTATAGTGAGATGTCTACTATTGGGAATAGATGTCTACTATTTCTTCAAGATGTCTATGAAAATTTTGGCCTTTGAATTATAAGGCTTTCTCTTATCAAATTATGTTCTTGGAAGTCCTTAGAGCATCTTCATTTTACTTGCAGACTTCATTTTCATCCATGCTATCATCTTTCCCATGCAATCTTCATTTCAACATTTTGACATATATCTCATTTCCTTGAGTTCTCAAATCTCTTTATGAAGTTTTTGTTCATGTCATGTAAAAACATTATCCACCAAAAAAATTCTATATTCTTAATTTTTCTTAAGGTTTTGACATACCAAAAGGTCAACAATTGGCTTTCTTGCTTTTGTGCTTTAATACAGAATTAAACTCTTGTAACTATGCAACCCACTTTATATGCTTTCCATTCAACTTCTTTTGAGAGTTTAGAAATTATGATTCTTTGTGGTCCATCATGACAGTGAACTTCTTGGACAACAAGTAATGCCTCCAATGCTTACTTACTTGAATAATAATGTACATATCCTTCTTATATTTGCTATATTCTACCTTGATTCATTTAGCTTCTTTGAAAAGGATACAATATGCATATCTTCTTGTGAAATTATCCCACCAATGGTAAGTTCAATTGCATCTACCTCCACTTGAAAAATCTTCTAAAAATCTAGAATTATAATCACCAGTTCATTGGTAATTTTTTCTTTGAACAAGTCAAAGCTCCTTTGGATTTGATTATCCCACCAAAAATATTTTTTTTCTTTAACAAAGGAAACATAAGTTAAGAAATATCACTGAAATATTTGATAAACCTTTGATAAAAACCTACTAAATGAAGGAATGATCTTACCTCTTCATCATTTATAGGAGTTGACCAATCTTTAATAGCCCTCACATTGGTAGCTTCTATCTGAATTTGGTTTTCAAAAATCACATGTTCCAAATATGTAATTTTCCTCTTATGAAATGACTTTTCTTCATATTGATTACCAATTTTGCCTCCTCCAATTTAAGAGACATCATCCTCAAGTAATTCAAGTAATCTTCCTCATTAGAGTTTTAGACTAAAATATCATCAAAAAAGATAATACAACACTTACCAATCAAGTCCTTCAATACATTATGCATCTAATGAATCTAGAAGGTGCATTCATGAGTCCAAATGGCATCATCAACTACTTAAACAATCCATTTGGTATTTTGAAATTTTTCTTTCATTTATCACCAAGTTTCATTCTAATTTTAAGGTAATCACTCTTTGAATCAATTTTGCTAAACATTTTAGCATTAGACAAGACATCAAGGAAATCATCCATCCTTGGAATAGAAAACTTTTACCTCACTATTATCCTATTCATTGCCCTAAAATCAATACATATCCTCTATTAATCATTATCCTTATTTGGTAGAAGCATTACTAGAATTACACATGGTGAAATGGATTCTCTCATAAAGCCATTTGTAAGTAACTCCTCTACTTGCCTTTGCAATTCTATCCACTAATCTAATGTCATTTGATATTCTTTCTTGTTTGGAATAGAAGTATCAAATATGAAGTTAATCTAATGCTATACATTCCTCATTGGTAATAATCCATTTAATTCCTGCTTTAAAACCTTGAACATTTACTTCTTCAAGCCTAGCACACTTGTAGGAAGTTTAACTTGCATATCATCATAGTTAGAAGCAACTATTGATATAAAAAAAATAAAATATAAAAACAAACCTCATCATATTCCTTAATATATTTCCTCTCTTCTAAAAGGATTAAGGATGCATTAAGTAAGCTTTGTTTCCTCACTTGTTTAGCTATCATGGAAATCAACTCATGGATTTCATTAGGTTTGGCTACACTCCATATATTTCTTACTTCATCAAACTAAGAATCATTGTCAAAATTCCAAGGTCTACTAAGAATTATAGAAACACAATTAATTAGAAGAAAATCACACTTTATAACATCATGAAAAATTCCAATTTTAAATTTCAAAGTATAATGTTCCCTCCCCTCTTAAGAGAAATATCTAAATAACCAATGCACCTTTTAGGTTTTAGGATGAGGATTAGTTACCAAACCCAATATATTAGCTTTTCTACAAGAAATAACATCTTATTGAGCTCCTCCATCAATCAAAACATGAATCCATTCCCCACTAAATAAACATCAATGATAATATTCTATTAAGATGATCTACTCTATTCACATTTCCCATGAACACACAAGAATTTAATTCAAAAACTAACTTAATCTTGGGAGCATTAGGGTTAACTCTTTGAAGAACTTAGTTGGATGTCTCTTCCACCTCCATGGTTTTCACATGTCTACCCTTGGCTACCTAGTGAAGTGAACATTTCTATTTCTTGTATCTCCATTCTCAACATTTGAAGCATTGAATCTTTAATAAGATGCTACCTTGATCCTTGCCTTTCATGCCTTGGTTCTTCTTGGCTTTGTTCTTTTCATTATCCTTCTCTATCTTCTTGTCATGATTGTCATTCTTGTCTTTATATTTTGACTTGCAATCCTTCTTTTATTTGTATCCCTAATCCTTTTCCTTGGACATTTTTTTGTTCTTGTTTTTGAATCCTCTTAGTTTCTTTTC
The DNA here is from genome assembly GCA_015680685.1 of Gnetum montanum. NCBI lineage: Eukaryota > Viridiplantae > Streptophyta > Gnetopsida > Gnetales > Gnetaceae > Gnetum > Gnetum montanum. The sequence goes on from MNCI01029388.1 coordinate 130,717, forward strand.
TTCCTTGAGTGCTAAATCATAAGCCTCATCAAGATTTTTTGGTTCATAGAATGAAAAATCTTGTTAATATACCATTTTAAGACCTCTTAAAAAGAATGAATTTTATTCATACTCCTCCTAGTTCATCTTAGCTTGATGGAATATATCATAAAAGTTAATGAAAAAATGTTTGACAACTTTCTCATCTTGCCTTAGGAATTTCAACTTCATTATAGTTTCTTGCCTTTGATGAGAGTGCTTAAATTTTCTTCTCAACATATATTTTATCTAATTCCAATCTTTGATGGGTTGGCTATTTTATTTTTCATAACCTTGGGACTTCTTTTCCCATCACATAGAAGTTATACCTTTTAATCTAGATTTAATAATATGTACCCTTAATTGATTTGGCATCTCTTCTAACTTAAAATTTTTGTTAAGTGCCTTCATAAAACTTGAAAAAGCATGAGTGTCATCTACACTATTGAAAGTATTAAGTCAATGTATGGGAGTCTTGTAGCATTACAAAATGATCTAGCAAGCCTTGCTTAATCATTCTTGTTAAGCTTGCCATGTGAAGAAGTAAAGGTTGATGATGGATATCCTAGGATTCTCATATCAAGACTATGATTTTCTCCCATTAAAATCCTTGGCTAATGGGTTGAAATACTCCAATAGCTAGATTTTCCTTCCTTATCATTTCCTTTACCTAATTGTGAAATTACTTCATAATCATCTAAATGTGAATGCTCATTACCTCTATCTATTTGAACATGGCTAATGATGAGTAGTGAGATACCCCTACGCTCAACCATACAAATCACAAGCGTTCATGCACGATCCAGTCAAATTCCACAAATGGAACTAGTTGTGGTATCTAGATCATTATTCTCTTATCATAATTTGTTGTCTTCCCACTTGGACTAGTGGTAGCTTTGTCACATATGGTTTAGTTCAAAGTGAGGCATATGATGTTATCTAATTCTACTTTGCTCCTAATGATGATAAAGAGATAAATTAATTAGGCTAATGAAAAATGGAAAAAAAGATCTAAACTATCCTATGTACAATGAGTATTTTCTCTTAATCATTCTTATATATCTTGGACTTTGTGAAACTACTTCTGGGATTTCCAAGCATATGTCACTAGGTGTGCCAAACAATACACTGCTGGATTACCAGGTATCTACACTTAAACTCTCATGATTAAGGCATATACATTTCACTTAATAATAGGAATATTAAATAGTAATAAATGAAAATAGTTAACTAATAAATAATAAATAATTAACAATTATAAGTAATAATAATCTAAGTGGATGCTACAATGATGGGACTAATCTTGATCTTTATTTCCAATCATGTAACATGTCCAAGTATGAAACACTCGAACAAAGGTGCTATACGATTACAAACATCACACTGTGGGCATGCACTAGGAATAACAGGATTCTAAGAAAGACTAGCAAAAATTAGAAACTAAAACTATCTTCCCTACATCATGTCTCAACTATGCACCCAAGTTCTATATTTATAAGCTAACCCAAAGGAGATGATATCAAATATCCTACATTTCTTCCTAGCTCCACCATTGGGTACCCTACATTAGGGCTCTGATATCAGGTAGCTAATATTGGGGCCTGACAAATTGATGACTCATCATACCCCCATGATTGAATGAAAAATTTTCCTTGAGTTAAACAAAATGAGTAACAAGTTCTTTACAAAATATTGGGAAGATACGGGATTATTGACTAACTTAAACAATAAACAAAACAATTGACTCTTACATGCCATAGTGGTGTAGTAAAAAAATTGAACACAATATTACAAGATAAAAAAAATTTGAAAGCTCATGTGGTACCCTAAGGAAGTGGCTCCTCCATTGCTTGCTTCCTTTTGTCGTTAGGCTTGTGAAATTTGTAATGATCAAGCAACACCTGCAACTTTTCCTCTTCTATCCTTGGGTCATGTACTTTCTAGGCTACTAAGCCAATGTGTGCTAGTGCTAGCACATCCCAAGGACATGGCAGTTGTAGGAATATTTGATTAGCCTTCACATACTAAGTCGCAAACTACTACTATTTCTCAAAGGTCCTAGCTTTTTCTCTGAGTTCATGATAATCTATTAATCTTCTAGCTAGGTTTGAGGTGAAGTCCTTCTATCCCTAGTAGTTGGCTTTAACCACCTCTAATTTTGAGTTTTCCACATGTAGCTTCTACAAAGTGTGTTTCTAATTTGCAAACTCTTTTTCATACAATGCATAGGTGATTTCTACCTACGTTTCTAGCTCATTCAAAGGTTGACTTGTTGTTAAGATGGAAATATTGGAATATCTAAGGTTAGCTAACCTCCATGTGTTCCTTCAAATCTTCAATCTACAAGTCTTTATTCTTTACTTTCACCTAGTGAACCAAGGCATAGCTATCCAAAATTGGTTGCCACTTAGGATTTTGTAATGACAAGGAGCTAATGTGGGCTTTGGCCATCTGGATCTCTTTTTCATTTATTTGTTTGTACATGCCTACTTGGTCACAAAATTTTTCCTTTAATTTCTTGTGCTTCTTGGCCCCTTTCTACCACATGCTAATTTCAATTGTTGATTTTTGATGAATAGCATGAACCTCCTTCATTGAGAGGGTTCTGTTCTCTCTAGCCAATCTATTAATGTCTTAGTTGATCCTCATAAATTTTTCTCTCAAACAGTGGATACTTTCTTCTAAGATATTTTTTTCCTTTTCAACTATGGTCAACCTTGAATTCCCCATGATGAGCTACTTGTTTTCTTCTTAGGTGGTGGTCAATGCCTTTTTGTACACATGGGATTATGCATTAGCCATAGAGTCATTCTAGACCATCTTCTCTTTTTCTTTTTCTACAGTTGCTCTCTCCTCGATTAGCTTGGCAAACTACTCTATTTCAAATTATTCTAACTAGTCATCCATGACAAAATATGCAGGATCCCATCATTTGGCTCTCAGGGAAGCTAGCTCTTATTGTAGTCTTTGTACTTCTATTTTTTCATGTTATGCCCTAACTTTATCCATGACCAACTTCCATTTAGTGGTGATAAGGTCTAACTGTGGTACAATGACATCACTAGGTATGTCAAACAAGGTAGTCATTACTTGCTCCATCTATAGTAGTTGATATAATACATCCTCCTACACTACAAGAGTCATTGAAGTTCTGGCTAACATCCATGCATCTATGGTCCTAGTAAGATCTATTGGGGACACAACAGGCACATTGAATGATTCTTTAATATGATCTATGATGAATTCTACTATGCTTGCTGCATCCTCATGTTGCAGTACCACAACTATGGCACCTTCTCTAGTTTCAAGTATCACCTAGAAAGATGCAACATTCCCAGAGATCTTCCTCTTGATTGTAATGAGATCTCCCCCCCTCCTTGGATCAACTAAAACAATGGACTGTACAACATCATCAATCACTCTGAAGAGATTGGACTCATCCCTGCTTCCCTAGTTGATAGCTTTAGTGATCTTCTGTAAATGGCTTGTTAAGGATCTATAATCTTGTAGTAGTGGTGGCAGTGGAGCTTTTGTCTCTGGGCACTCTTCAGGCTCACATTATGTTTCTAGCTCTGCTTCCTTCTCCAATTCTTACTCTTCACCAAGATCCTTTCTTGGTGCTGTAGGTTTGAAGAGTTCAGTGAAGGAGGCATTCTAAGCCTTCCTAGGGATAACATTTGTATATTCTAGGATTCTAGTATGCTTGAATAACCTCTTGATTAGGAAAGTATCTGGGAGTGTTGGTTTCCCTACCTTTTTCTCTTTGAAGCACTGTTGAATTTCTGTAGAGTAAAATTGGGGAAGATTGACTGCAAATTTACCCATTAAGATAGCACTTACCTTGGATGCATAAGTTGAAATTTGCTTGAGCCCTTTGGTGGGAAATAGGTGGTATGTTCCATTCTTGAAGTATGTCCTCTCTTCTATAGTTAGTTCATTATATGTTTTATCCTCTTTTTCATATGCTCGTTTTAGCCATAGTTTTTTGGTATTAGGGTCAGATCTGGTGGACAAATGGACTACCTTATCCCCATTGTTTAGTAGATTTAGAGTTGTTGCAATGGCCTTGCTAGAAAAGAAACATTAACTTCACAAATGTTGACGGTGGTGCCCTCATCTTTTTTATGCCACAATTGATGAGTCTCATTAAGGTACCACTTGCCACTATTTGAGAGAATGGGCCACAAGGGTGATGCCTTCAATTTCATCTAAACTGCTTCTAGAGAAAACTACATAAATGGGTGAAAATTCATTTCCACGATGACTATGGTCAATGTGGAATTTTCTAGAATGGACATGAGGAAATCAGGGGGAAATGTGAGACATTGTCCCTCCATGGAAACCTATGGTTTTGTAACCTCACCTTGGACTAACTGACCACTAGTAGAAGCCTCTTGGCAAATGCTAAAAGATTAGGCTTCCTGCTCTTGATGTTCACCTTGTTGACCTCAGCCACCTCATGGATGGTTAGCTACTCTTTGTGAAGGTTCTCCTTGTGCACCTCTTTTTGTAGCCATTTGTAATCAAGCAAAGATCAAGTGTTGCTAAGGTTACATTTTTTATCATTAATTAGTTGATACCTTAATTGTTACCTTAGTTTATTAAGTTCTTAGTTCATATGACTGCAAACTTGAAAATTTTTTTAAGAAAAATCCCCAAAAAGTGTTTATCCCTTATATAACCTTACATAATTGGATTCTTTTTCCTTATATGTGGCTTGTTATAATGGTTGTGGTCCCTTGGGTGGAAACATTAATATTTCTGGCATTAATATGATTGATTATTCATGATAATGCCTAAATTTTTTCTCTTACCCTTATAATACCCTCCAATAAATAACAAATTTTAGCAATTTGGTGCAAGTTTCACATGCAAGCATTCCTCCACGACTAATTAGAACACTCTAGGTTCAGGTAGGTTCAAATGGCATGGAAATCAAAGTGGTAGGAAGCCAAATATTGCAAGTGGAAAGTGGGTGCATAGAGCTCTTAAGTCACAAGAGAAAATTTGAACTCCCCTAGTAGCAAATGATGAAAATGAAGTTTGGGCACCACGAGGCTCATATATATAGTTTTTATCTAACCTAATGTCTAGTACACAATGTCGTGTTGGACCCAATGTTGGGTAGTCAACATTAGGGTCCATGAATATTCACTGAATGGGGTAGTTGAGCATGCAAACTAAAGCTCTATGATTGGTTGTAAGGTTTGAGGTTAAGTCCATAGTTCTGGGTATGTGGAAAATCAATTTGAGGCACCAGAAGTGTGATAAGGTGAAGTCATCGATTGGAAAAGCACTTGAATGAACAAGAAAAAGGGAATTGAAATCAAGGTTATGGACAACTCAATTACAGGATAAGAAAAATGACAAAATATAACAATTAAGCACTTGAAAGGTAAAGCATGATGTGGTTGTATGAAACAAGTACAAGTCACAAAAGTTACATAAGTGGATCCTCCCCAAAGCAGGCTCTAGCCTATGATGCCCTTGTGTAACCACATCTAAAAATGTCTATAGGCACTAAAGGGATCAAATGAATGCATACATGTGAAATAAAACACACATGTTAAAACTACCAATTTGAGATAATAACTCTATGTTACACAAAACCACAAGTTATGATCACCTAGACAACGAGATGAAATGGATTGTAGAAAGGATTGCTAAAATTGGGACATGAGGTGTTACCATGAGCATAATGAAACATTATGTGTTATTAATGGTTAAATAATCATGAGTCCTTCTTTCCAATATTCAAACCAAGTCAACACCACATTGTAGTGACATCGCATCATTTCATCATGTTGGTGGACAACCATAAGACTATCATAGTTGGGAGGAGCTTTTTGATGGTGCACACATTTTTTTTTGTTTTTTTGTTTTTTCTTTTTGATTCTAAGAAGTTTCCAACCTTTAGGCATGGGTACTTGTCATTCTAGTGGGATCCACAGAAGTTTATTCAGTGTCATTTTGGGTTACTCTTACTCTCATTTTTTATTAGATCTACAAGGATATGCTTACAACCTCAACAACATGATAGAACATATGGAAGTGGGCAAAGAGAATCCATAAATCCCCTTAATGTCACACCCTTCACATTCTGCCTTGGTTCTGCACCTAGACATAATGATTATAGATTTATTATTAGGTTGGATGTGGAAACGATTATCATTATGACCAAGGCAAGAACCTCTTATTAATGAAATGGGTGAATGGATGTCATGGTCTTAATGTCTAAATAATCAATTTCTTATGATTTGACAACATAGAGAAAACCTCACCTCAATGGGCAACATGATTGTTTTATTCACAAGTGAGATTACATAACAAAGAAAATGAAAACAACAACTGGAAAAAATTTGAAGAAATAGGAAAATTGGATCAATAAATAGGAAAATGAAAAAAATTGTAAAATAAAAAGATGAAAAGAACTTAAGAATCCTAGATATTAGAATGGGGTATAACTCCCATGACTCAACATTTGGCCATGACAAGAATTAAAAAGTGGATAAATAGGATCCATGCATGTATGAAACATTGGTAACTATTGATGCCCTAGCCACTAGGTGTCTATTGATGGTGTGCTGGTTGGGTAGAAAAATCATTGGTCACATACTTGATTGTTAAATGTATGGTGGTTTAGGGTATGAGGTGTGTTAACGTTATGGATGTTTGGCCCATGATTTCACCCTTGACCATGATATGGTATGCATAGATTTATTTGTCCCCACACTATTAAATTCATTGTTTGGATTTGGGATTGAAGTAATGATGGATGTTGGCCCTTGTGTATGATGAGAGGACATCAGTTGTGAAAAGAAAGGGGGTGTACCAAATTGGCATTGTGCTAGCTCAGATGATATGATGGGCCCATGCGTGGTCTACTTTGGCTTACAGCCATTCCTATGTTGTGGTTGAGACCCACTAGTGTTAACATGTTTATGCACATTTGTAACACAAGTGGTATTTATTTGTTGATATTGGGATGTTGAACCTTCTTGTGTCATTGGTGGTGGCTTGTAATGTAGTGGAGTAGGAGGATATTGAGGGTAGGATAGATGGTAAGAGACATGAGGTGGTGATCCTTTAGGAGATGTCATGGGTTGATGGTACTCGAGAGAGTGGTAGTGGGGATTTGAAGTAGAGGATGTAGAACTAGTTGGAAAAACAAGGTGTTGAACATAATATCCATGTGGTTTCAGCTAGTAGGAAGGATAGGGTTGGTTTGATGGTGGCCCACGACTGTGGTTGTTGCTACTACAGTTAATAACCATGTTGAGGCTGGTGATAAGGCACCCTAGGATAGTACAATCAGTTATGGGACTATCTATAATTAGCTTGTGGAAGAGGAAATCTCTCGAGCATATGCTTTTGCACAAACTTTGGATTTAAGGCACCTACCCAATACTCCTAATAATGCAACAACACTAGGCAATGGTCCTTTAGATGGTCATATATCCAGATGGCACATCCATTATCTTCATTTGTGGTTGATTCTATAGCCTTACTCTCTTTAGCCATTTTTCCCATTTGCCAAAATGTGTTCCTAGCTATTTATTGGTTCTATATCCTTTGTTTAGTGTGATTGCCTAGCTTTTTTTACATGATTGTCACCTCAACCATCTCAATGAGAGTTGTAACATTTTCATATATCCATTTAGACATCCTATTAAACTTTTCTTCAAGTTCATCGATAGACTTTTGTATTGGCAATATTTGTTGTGGGATCACCTTATCAAAAGCAATTTCATTCTCCTTACCATAGATATGGACCTCTTTCTATTGAAGAGTTAGGTCCCATTGATATTTCTTAACATTCTCCCAGTTACATATCTCTCCTTCTTCTTTTGCCACATGCTCTATTAGCTCTTTGATCTAATGGGCTTGGTGCTCATATAATTACCTTGGGGCATACATCCCAAGGATCTCCCTTGTTTCATTACGAAGCCCATATATGATGTGGAAAAGTTACCTTTCTTAGGAGAAACCATGGCCTAGGCATCTATTCAATAAGGCATAATATCTATCTAAGGCCATATCCATGGGTTCATGTTGTTCTTACTTCCACTCTTGGATTTGTCTCCTCAAATTAGACACTCTCACATAGGTTTGGTATTTCTCATTGAAAATTTCTAGTATTGTGGACCATCTCTAGATTGAATTTAGTATCAATGATTAATACCAAACTATAGCTCTATCAATTAGTATCCTAGGAAAGAGCTTAAGCTTTTGCCATCCACTTTCAATGTTGTAGAAAACGCAAGCATCATGGAAGGCTAGTAAATGATGTTGTGAATCTGAATCATAACCTCTTGCAAATTTAGAAATATTATTCATGTTAAGCTTAGGTAGGCAACTCTTTTTTTGATGCCTATGAGATATCTTAATGACCATTGTGATATGCATTAGGCTCTTAGTGTCCAAAAAGGGTTCATTATCATCAAACAATTTGTAAAGGAAATTTCTATCTCTATTTGTTTGATCCTGATAATGCTATCTATGTTCATGGTGATGTCTTTAACTTTCCCCATGGGTTTGATTCCGATTTTTAATCCAACCATTTAGTGAAGCCTTATCTCCATACTTATGTTCATATTTATCATAACTAGACATTGAAGGGAAAGAGGAAGATGAGGAACTGGAAGAATTTCCATGGCTTTTATGATATTCTTCAAGGTCCCTTGATCTATCATTTTTTGGTTTTGAGGAGGTCCTAGGCCTTGAGGCCTCCCCTAGTTTTGGACTTACATCATATCCTCTAGGATTGTCTACCTTAGACGAATGTAGTGTTCGAGTGTTGTCAGGGTGGTTAGGATCATAGGAAATCCCTGCATAAGGTTGGTCACTCCAATGTTCTTCATCATATATCTCATTATTTCTCCAATGAAGGTGTTCGCTATAAAGTGCATTGTCACTTTTGTGTGAGAGAGACATTATTATTGGTTTATGATGTATGTGAGCTAATAGTTTCTAAAAGATATATCATTAATACCTTTACAGTGATAATGTATAATATAACTAATCTAGATAACTAGCACCATCCTTGGCAACGGTGCCAATGATGAGCGACGAGGTACCCCTATGCCCAACCATACAAATCACAAGTGTTCATGCATGATCTAGTCAAATTCTATGGATAGGACTATTTGTGGTATCTAGATCATTATGCTCTGATCATAGTTTACTATCTTCCAACTTGGAGTAGTGGTGGATTTGTCATGTATGGTTTAGTCCAAAGTGAGACATATGATATTATCTAATTCTACTTTGCTCCTAATGATGATGTAGCAACCAAAAACATCAATGGTTGGAACACCAAGGGATTGATGACAGCATAGACTAACCCTGCATTTGCATGAGGGCCTTGCTAGAGGTAGAGACAAGGTGCCTTGAATAGTCTTGTCAATTCAACAGGGACTTATGGAGTGTAAACGGTGTTAATGCAAACAGTGCTAAGTGTCAGGTAGTGTCAACTATGTTAACTGTGTCAATAGTGTTGAGCATAGTTGGTGTTAATAATGTAAATAGTGCCAAGTGTACTCATGTTTTTCACAAGAAAACAAGAGTGTCAACATGCATGGACCACCACCTAAGCATAATTATAAGCAAAAATGTGAAAAAATGCAAATAAAATTCAAGGGAGGAAGAGAGAGAAATGGAACACCTCCCCAAATGGGGTTGAGCATAGTTAACTTTTAAAGGGGTTTAGAAGATATGCAATGTACAACAGGCATAGAGGAGAGCATAGTCATAGTCTTGGTGGTGTTGGGCCTTGAAGTCTAGCACTCATTGTGTTGTTTGTGCATGCTGAGATGGTCGTCGTAGTGTATTGCGGGCTATGGTGTTCAGCTAGGTTACAAGGGGGCTACAGTGGATCATGGTCTACAACTTTGCCTCTTGGGATCATTGGTGTGCCTTTGGGTCTTGTTGACCCAAATGCTAAATTCCAAACTTGAAAAATGTCAACCATCTGAAATTTTCTCTCTTCCCCTAGAAAATGCCCAAGTCGAGATATTTATAGGTTAGGATTGTCTAAAAATGTGGATTAGGTACCATGTGGCAGAGGGGTAGTTGGGACTATGCTCAACCCCAACTATGCTCTAAAGTGTAGTCCCAAAAATTATAAAAATATGCCAAAACTAGTGTGTCTTCATGCTAAATACACTCTAGAGCATAGTCCCAGTGATGAAAAGCATAGTCTCAGCACTTCGAAAAATTTGTAGCTTATTTCATTGTTTTGACACTTGGAAAAAATCTTACAAAATTGGTTGTTGTGTGTTGAGTACATTGACTATGCTCTAGAGCATAATCCCAATAGTGGAGAACATAGGCTCAATTCTTAAAAAAAAAAATTGCAACTTGTGATCTGTTTTGAACAATTAGAAAAATTTGTAGAAAGTTGGCTATTAAAGATGACTATGCTTCATTGTAGTGGAGAGGATAATCCCAGCACTTAGAAAAATTTGTAGAAAGTGTTATCATTTTGACACTTAGAAAAATTTTGCAAATCTAGTAGTTTGAGCTAACTATGCTCAACACTTAGAAAAATTTGTAGAAAGTGTTATCATTTTGACACTTAGAAAAATTTTGCAAATCTAGTAGTTTGAGCTAACTATGCTCAACACTTAGAAAAATTTGGGCAAAGTTCCACCATTTTAACACTTAGCCAAATTTATAGTTAAGACCTAAAATTTTGTGGTGTTTCATTGGTCCCTCTTTGTTGATGTCTAGAGGAGTGGCCTAAAAGACGTCAACAAAGAATCATAAAAAACCATAGCATACATGGCACAAACATCACTCATAAGTACTAAATTAGGTGTTATTCCACCATGTTCAAGAGTGTTGTGGATACGGGTATGCTAGGGCAAAGGGTATATAGGCAATGCTAGGGGGATAAAATGCAAGTAGGAGAGATGAAATGTAAATAGTGTATCACAATGCAAGAGGCAAAGTCAACATAGTTGACAGTGACCATGGCATGAAGTTTCTTGCCTCTAAAATGTTGACCTCTCATCGGAGTGCTCATGAGAGAGTCAAAGTCAACACGGTTGACAGTGATCATGGCATGAAGTGTCTTGCCTCTAAAATGTCGACGTCTCATCGGAGTGCTCATGAGAGAGTCAAAGTCAATCTAAGGCTGGGCTGGTTGTAAAAATGTAGTGCTATCAATTTTCTTGGGGGTGCACTTCTTCCCATTCTCTTTTTTTTTCTTTGCATTTTTTTTCTTTTTTAACTGCGAGGTGAACCTACTTTGGCTTCTACACATTACAAGATGCTAGCTATGGGATGCTTTCCATCAGGTGGGCCATGTGCCATCTAATGGACCTTACTTTAATGCAAACATGTTGCATCTATGAGACAAGTATTTCCTCTCTAAGATGAGCTGCATTACATTCACTTAGTCTTTGACCAACCCACAGAGGCTTACCATGGGATGAGTGAAACACCACTAATTTTTGGCTCCTATAGTTCAACGATAGATTTTTCTAAGTGTCAAAACTTGGGAAAAAAAATTTTAAGTATGGTATCATGCTCTAAAGTGTAGAAAACATAACACAACTAAAGTCCTATTTTTTTTGCAAAATTTTTCTAAGTCTGCCTACTATGCTTCCTAGCATAGCCAACATAGCACATACTTCCATGGCTAGTCTACAAAAATGTCAAGCTAGAAGTGGTCAAGAGTCACTTGTGATGGACCAAATAATTCAGCAAATTTTCTCTCCCAGAATGTCAAGCTCGCTATGCTCTCCAGCTTGCCCAACTTAACACATGTCCTAGTTGCTAGTTCACCCAAGTACCAAGCCGGAGTTTGTCAAAAGTACTCAGGATGAGAAAAATAGTTAGGAAAATTTTTTCTCAAACTATCATGCTCTACTATGCTATACAGCATAGCAAGCTTGACACATGTTTTAGGGCCAAATTTTGCCTAAGTGTTGGACAAGGACCTATCAAGCTAACTTGACATGAAAGATGCATTTGGCACATTTTCTGACTTCTAAGGTTGCCTATCCTACTACATCCCAGAGCATGATTAGCATACCATGAAGAAATATTGAAAATTTTATCAAAATTTGTCAAAGTACTTATGCTATGCTCTACTACGCTATGTAGCATAGACAGCGCAATGGGTGTAGCAAGTCAAAATTTGCAAAATTTCACTAAGTATTCATGCTACACTCTATCATGTTGTGTAGTGTAGCCAGCTTGACACATGAAAAATGCCCCCAAAAGCCTCCAAAAGCTTGCAAAACTCAGAATCAACCTTCATATCAGCTCTAATGTTCCTTCAGTAGCTGAGATCAGCAAATTGCCTTGCTTTTGCACCCTCCATTAATCCCCAAAATTGTCCCTACACTTGACCATACTCAAAAGAGGGGGAAGATGTAGTCCTAGAGTGTGGAATCCAAATTGCATTATTTTTACATTGTTTGTAGGTACATGGTAGTCTCTCAAACACCAACACATGCAGTCCAGGCAGTGTGGTCATAGTTTGGTAGTCTCTGGGTTCCCGTTCATGTCCTATAGAGTGTAACACTTTGAGCATAACATGTCAGCATGACCCATCCACAACCATGCCATGTGACATCTAGTCTACATCTCACACCAATCCTAGCCCTATAAATACCCTAACATTCAATATTTTTCAAGTCATAAAAGCATTAAGCATTTGAGCATTCCTAGAATCTTTGCTACTCCTACACTTGAGCACTTGAGCTTGACACCTTGGCAAGTACCATGACATAGCCTTCCTTGCACCTGCACAATGTGACGATCGCTAACCCAACAAGTTCAACCTCCCTTGCAACTGCCAGCACCACGTCCCTAACATTCCAAAGACCATGACCACACTGTTACATTGGCGTTGTACCTATCTAATGCCATGTATCAATTTTACACATTTTTCAATCAAAAGTTACACTCCTCGGTCTTAGGGTAGTGCATTTCTCCACTCAAAATTTTGTTCCATTTTCTTTCTTAGTATTTGTTTCAAATTTTTAGCATTGCTCTTGCATTTTTTCTACTATTGATATGCATTTTCATATTTATGCTATAATTTTTGGGCCGAGACTCTATGATATGCTCTTGCTTGTTATCTCAGCTCCCACACGTAAGACTCTATAAATTCCTTTTACAAACGGTTATTGTTACACCATGTAAGTCCCTATCTGATCAACCAAACCATTCAAGGCACCTCATTTCCATTTCCTTAGCATGGCCCTTACATGGATTTTGGGTTAGGCTATATGCCCGGGGACCTCTCGGTGTTCCAGCCATTAACATTTTTGGATGTCATAGTTTTTGGAGCTAGAAGGAGGTCCTTTCATTCCTTCTGTGTGTAAAGGGTAGTTCCATGTGCTTTTTGTACCCCTATCACTAGCAACAATCTAGTGTAGCTGTAACACCCTTGTGGACCTACCACAGCAATAGCTAGATCATAGTCTAGCACAAAAGATGTCTGCGTTACAGTTGGTGCAGATTGGTCCCAGTTGACAATTCCCCTAGAACCCCATAGGATGGAAAGCCCAAACCGTGTCCATTGCATCAAGCTTTGAGTGTTTTGTAGAGTGTGACAACCCAATGAGCATAGAAGTTCCTTAGAGTGTGATGAGCGTAATGCCAGAGATAACCATTTTTTTAGCATTTCCAGAGTTAGCCATTTTTGACCTATTTTTTATAGTTTTCATACTTAGTCATTTTACTTTAAAATTTTCTACAGTTAAACATCTTTGCAAGAACATTATTTTCTCATTCTTTTCCTACAAAATGAAAATGAACCTCACTAACACCTTGGCTGCTATCTTGAGCTTGGAGGTGGCTCATCCCATTCAACATGTGGGAGACATCGAGCAACCACCTAGTCCCATGCAACCACAATGGCAGTCTCTTAGACTGCAACATCAATCACCCAAACATAGGGTGGTTGATGATGAACAATATAACTTCTTATGCACTAAATTTCATGTGGGCATGTCATTGGATCACCAAGAAATGGAAGAAAAGTGTAGCTTTAAAATTATCCACCAAAATGGAAGGGATTTCCTTCCCACCTTGGATGCAGTGATACCGCTCACTGAAAACTTCAAATGGATTTTGGACCAACTTGTTAGGGTGAGTGAGCCAAGAGAGTAGGATACTACATCAAACTATGATGAACCCCTACAAGATGGGCAAGAGGAGTTTGAATCTCGCTCTAATGATGGTGTTCCATTCTATGTGTTTTCCCAATAGCCTGCCTCTATGTTCTTGCTACACTAGTCACAGTCCTCTACCTTCTTTGAGGTAGTTGTGACACTTCCACAACCCAAGTCTTCATTGGTGGTAGCTAGCCACCAAGTCCTACCTATGCAACAAAATGTGGAACCTTTTGCCTCCTTTCCTTTTGTCATTCCTTCACAACATATTTAGCCTTCACAACCAACATCTGTGATGCCAATGCTACCATATGTGCATACCATGCCCATATCGCAGCCCCAGACAAGTCACATTTCTATCATCCCCACCATCTTAGTCCCACCACCAACAATAGCCCTAGCCTCACAATGCAACTATCACATGTGCCATAGTATATGCAGCAACAAACATACCAAGCATCACATGTGATGGCACAACCTACTATAGAGCTGTGGGCTGCTTCGACAGCATCACCAATGGCACAATCAATGCAACCCTTTGCAACATCCATGAGTTTGGACTAGGTGTTCCAACTTATCCAAACTCTCACAAAGGAGGTCAAGCAGCTTAAAGCATTCAACTTGGGAATAGTCCATGTAATGGACTTTTACCAAGATGATCCCATTAGCCCTATGGTTCCTCCACTAACACTATCTTTTGGGGTCCAACTTCCCCAATTCACAAAATACAATGGAAAGGATGACCCCAATGCTCACTTAGTAACTTTCCATTCTAAGTGCTTACTACTACAAGCATGACCACACGCAATCATCTATGTTTTTGCCATGTCTCTTACTAGCAAAGCTCTTGATTGGAGTTGTTGAGTCAATTCATAACCTACTTCAAGTATAACCTGAATCCAAAGGCTATGCTAGATTAATTGATGAATGTTAAGCAAGGAGCGCTAGAACTAGTGCAAAAATTCATACAATGTTGGAGTGACTCCTTAAACAAGATTCATGAGCCAATTGCTGAAACCCACTTGCTGGCCATTTTTAAGGGTGTAGTAAATGATTTCATTAATTCAAAGTTGTTATTTAGCCCCACATTTCCTTAGCCAAGCTTTTGCTCAAACAAAGAGCATATAGGACATGGCAGAAGCTAGTAGGGACTTGACATACGTGGCCTACAAAAATGCACATGCAAAGAAAGACAAAGAAAAGGGAAAAGCAACAACAACCATGGCAGTTGTGGCTGATGAGCCCAACAACAATAAGTAAGCAACCAAGGCACCTAAAGGCTTAGCCAATAGTAACAAAGCATTGGGTTCTGGAAACGTGGGAACCAACCAACCTGCATAATCAATGACCACTGGGAAAGCTTCTCCAAGGCCAAACCTTAAGTGCAAGGATCACTCAAAATACACCCCTTTGTCAATCAAGCTATCAGAGTTGTTGGATCAACTACTTAGTATTGGGTGCATTCAGCATAAGAAAATGTGAGAGGATTGCACAAATGCCATGAGTGGTACTACAAGGTCCCCCAAAACCCTGCTGTGGCTATGCCCAATGAGTTGCATGGTCATGACATGGATTACTACCTAGTTTTGAAAGATGACATTCAATGCATGATCAATCAAGGCAAGCTGATTCTTGATGAAAGTAAGCCTGTCCGACTAGAGAACTAGTCCATGAAAGCCTATAAGGAGCCATTAAACACTAGTGGTATAGGTTATATTATCAATTCTATTAGTGTTGTTGATGATGCAGAGCTGGCACATGAACCATTTGTGATTCATGTGCCCTCTAGTGACATTGGGGCCACAACATCAACTAGACCATAGGCCCCTTTTGTCATCAAGGCACCACCTTGGGCATCCATGACATCCTTTATGGTTAGGGCCCTGCAGCATGTTGCAGCAACAACAACCCAGACACCTTTTGTCATAAGGGTGCCAAAATGTGTAGATTCCCCATCTACCCAAGGGTCTCATGATCGGGGTTGCATTGTGACTTGCCTGCTTGAATAGATGTGATGAGCATCTAGCCAACAAGATGGCTAGGGAACACCTATAGCTAGGTCCCCCTAAGCCTATCCCCTTGTTAGCCATTACCATGGCCTCATCATCTCAAGCTATTAACACAGATATGCACACTCAACGAGCAAGCACCAAGGCTTGAGGGCCCACTACCCAATCAAAAATCAAGTCTCCTTCTTAGGAGTTCCATATCCTAGGACACATGAAGGAGATAAAACCCACCAAACAAGCTAATTGGTGGAAAATATTTTCTACATGCGCTTGCACAAGTCAAACATGCACTAAAACCAAAAAATACAACTTCAAGCCAATACAATTTAATTATGACCTCCTCTGCTCATCATGAAGCCTTGGTTCACATGTTGGCATCCATTCTTATTAAGGAGGACATGCCAGCAAATGAAAAGGCTATCCATGCTATAATGCTCCCACTTGCAACCAAAGGGCCAAGGTCAACACCTTTGACCTTTCATGATAAAGTGATCAAAGCTAATCCTGAAAAGAGTCAAGTAACTATTGCACCCATGTTCATAATGATTCAAGTGGGTTAGTACAATATTTTTACAATGCACATAGATGACGAGGCAATAATCAATGTGATCCCATTCCCCATCGTCGACAAGCTTGGCCTGGTGGATCAAATTAGGCTAACAACAACAATAAGCTTAAAATCCTTTAATGGAGCATGTGTTATTGTCAATGGGATAGTCACCATTGATTTTGTGATAGGGGAGAAATTCCCCACTAACATAGATTTCATCATGGTTGAAGAGATGCCCATATTCAACCTAACCTTAGGGAGGTCTTGGTTAGCCCACCTACGGGTTGTTTCTTCACCAATCCACCAAGAAACCCACTTTCCTTTTGAGGGTGTGGAAGTGATGATATTTGGTAATAATGTGGCCCCTCCAACCATCAAAAACATAGACACTGAACAAGGGTTGGAGGTGGAGATCTCTAAGGACACACCACTTGTTTGCAATAAAAGTCAATGTTATTTGGCCAATGTTAAGCAGCCAAGCAAAACGAGTGATCACCATGAGGAAGCTCTATGGGTAGAATTGTCCTTTTCTACAATAGACAATGGCCTAGGGGAGTATCACATAGTTCCTTCTAGGCCTTATGCAGCACTTATCCCGCATCTGGTTAGGAAGTAGCTACACAACTAGGGCATGTCCCAAGTTCACTTTCCTATTCAACTTGTTGTCTATTCCTTTGTATGTACAGTTACAGTTTATGTTATTGTTTACATCTTGCATTAGTTATGATTTCATTTAGCTTTATTTGCTAAAAAAAACAAGGCCCAAAAAGGCCTTAAACTACCATGTGCCCCAGAGAGGCCTTAAACTATTGCATGGCTTGCCAAGGCCTTAAACTAGCAACCAACTTCCTTTCGCATGATGGCCCAAAATGGCCTTCAACTAGCTATGGCCTTGCCACCATGGCCTTAAATTGGCATGGGGCCCACAAGGGGCTTAAGTACATCAACTAAATCATAAGTTAAAATCATAACAATATCAACTGAACTACAAGTTA
This sequence comes from Gnetum montanum, assembly GCA_015680685.1. Classification (NCBI taxonomy): domain Eukaryota; kingdom Viridiplantae; phylum Streptophyta; class Gnetopsida; order Gnetales; family Gnetaceae; genus Gnetum; species Gnetum montanum. The sequence continues at coordinate 148,421 of MNCI01029388.1, forward strand.
AAATGAAAAAATCAGAAGTAAATAAATGTCATGTTTTTCATTGAGTCATAAATCTAATACATAGTCTAAAGTTACATCAACAACCACATGGAATATCCAAAAAGACATAAAATTTCCCAAAAACATGGCTACATCTCAAACATTTTAATTTGCATTATGCGATGGAAAGCTAAGGCTCTTGCCCTCCATCTTTATCTACTGCTCCACTAGGTCCCACACCTTCACCTAAAGCCTACATCCAACAAAAATGAAGCAATAAACTAGTCAATAAATGAGATAACACGTAAAATTATAATATGGACAACAACAATAAAGTAAGTTAAATTGACCTAAGATGGGCTCATGTCCATGTCTGGGAGCATCCTATCAAGGCTAGCCTCTAGGCATTGGAGGATCTCATCCTCTAACATGCGTATCTAGTCCTCCTCTTCCAAATCAACACATGCAAGGGTTTTCCCTTTTTCAATGGCTCTCCATATGGGCAGCCCCAATGAAAATGTTGTAAAAGTAACCTCTCTAGAAGGAAAAATGACCTCTCTCTCTAGGGACTCACTAACCACTAGATGGCTCACGAATATTTTGTAATTCTGCTTTGCACCGATTGCATCAAGGAATATCTCTTGACATCGATGCTTCATAGACTCATCCCTATACTTCTTGGAGTAGGCTACGTGTTCCATCTTGTAATGATGTTTGTGGTTTGGTTTTTCTAATTCTATCCCCATTCATATACTTTGACATTGTAATCCTTCCAATCTTGGTTCTTCCTGGCCAAGAGGCCCATCTGCAAACATTGTTCAATGACCTTGTGTGTAGCCTCATTCTTACCATGAACAGCCAACTAGCACCTAGCATAGTCAATCTTAGCCATACGCTAGCTATCATCTGATTTTTCATGGATTTCTAAGAAGTCATAACGCAATTGTAAATCTTCTAGCCTGGCTGCCTAGTTTGCCTTCTGTTCCCAAAGCTCTTGCATTTTCTTCCATAGTTCCTCATTCACATGCCTACACACTTACATTTCTCATGAAAACTGCAGTGCACACTTGCTTACCTTGTCGTATACATGGTGAGGCACCTACACCACCTTAGGAGGGAACTCAGGTATAGCATCGACTTGGACTGCTCTGTTTGGGTCCCACTTGAGTCATGAGCCTATTATCCTAAATAGCAAAACATTAGTCATAAGACAAAACAAAAGCCAAACAAAAAAATGGGGGAGAAGAAGTAATGAAAATAAAATAAACATATTCATCTTAGGATCTATCTATTTAAGGTGGTCAATCATATCATCCACTATGCCTTGCATAAAGGTGAACTTGTCTAGAGTTTCCATCCATGGTCGTGTGCAGAAAGCGGATGTTCATTCTAGACACTTAGTAGAAGCATCGGCCTCTATAACATAAAGCATTTTATGACCATACAAAAAATAAAAAAACATATAAAATATATAAAAATAATAAAAAATATACAAAAAAAGAAGAGGAAGAATACAATGAAGATGGTGGTGCAAAGCTCCTACCAAACAAGCCCTCAGGGGTGAGAGCAGGAAAATTATCCATCTACACACTATCAAAAAAATGGTCAAACTTACCATTCTCAAATTGCAATCCCTCTTCTTCGAGTTGCTTCAACACTTTGGTAGCTTTCTCAACTTCCATGTGTTCCTTAGGTTGAGAGACATAGTCCTCTAAAGGCTCCTCTTTTGCTACAGGGGTCCTCTTGGCTATGTTGCACAAATATAAATTAGAATATTCAATAATAAATTCAATATATATATATATATATAGCATGACACGAAATAATGCATACTTACTAGCTAATTCTGATCTCACGTCATGACGTCTAAATCGCAACTTCTTACCCCTTTTCTCAACTTCACACGTGGGCTCCTCCGCAGGTGGGGCTTCTTGATTTACATTTTTGACCTCATTGTCTCAACAATGAGTCATGCCCCTCTTGTTGTGTTATCTGTATTTGTTGGTGGAGCCTCCCTAGCATTGTCATGTGTGTGGTAAGAGAGCCCCACATGGAATTTGGTTGTCATTGAGAATGACTCACCAATAGCCTCTAGGGGGTCTTGTGACTGCATGGTGTGGAACAACTGGCAGATCCATGGCTTAGAAATCTGAGTGTGATCTTGTACCATCCACTACCCATTTTCATGGACCATCAAAAGTTCTACAAACCTTTTTAGGCATGCTACGAAGAAGGAAAAATTCATGTGAGATTGTTCCTAGAGGTTACTGTGTAGTTTGAAAATTTCAACTTGCAGGCCATTAACAAGGTAGCTAGCCCAATTATACTATGTTCCCTCTTCTATCACATCCCTCATTGCCCAAGCTTGCTCCACCCCAAGGACCTTTCCTTGGGAAAGTAGCTTAGAAAATGCATTAGCCCAGAAGATGAGATAGAGGTGTTGGACCACAAGTAATTCCACTATCTTCATGGGTATCCCTTTGCACCTCTTCTTAGTGCCTAGACACTCTTCAATGCCCCCTCTATGGTTTAGCTCCTTATCAGTCTTCTCTCTTACCGGTAGACCTTCAGAGGTGATGCTAAAGAGATCTGAGAAGATGTATCCCATGATCTTGAAGACCACCCACACATTATGAACTTGCATGCAGAAGTAGTCAACACAGCTAGCAAATGTTAACTAAGACAATCATCTCAACTATCCAGATGTTTGGATTCACAACCAAGAAAAGGTCCATGAGCCCAACCCACTAAAGATTTTGGGCTACCTTTGCTGGGGCCTCATGGCATAGCTAGCACTGGGAACTATCAACCTCACCATACTTGAAGAGGAGAGTGGCCTCAGTGCATCTCAAAACAACCATTGTAGCATCTCTGGACTTAGATGTGATTGTAATAAATAAAAGTAGAATTACCAACATAATGGATATATAAAATTAAAGTGCATGAAAGTAAATAGGTGATATAACTTACGTAGCACAAACGGTGTGTAGAATGATGGTAGTGGGACCAAAACCTCCTCTACACTCAGTATTCGAGATGCCCACTCAACATCCAACCAACTGAGATTCTGGCACCTCTCATAGGATTTGGAATACCTACTAGGGTATTCCACTAAATCTACCCCAACTTGCCCTATCACTCTAGCATGCATATTCTTAGCGGATGAGAATTCCTATAGGACCATTTGGGTCAATTCTAGTATCCCCTATCCATCATGGAGGCTATTTGCATTAATAGAAAACCTAGCAATAGGCAAAAATTAGTTAGCATCCTAAGTTGTGAAAAAATAGGTAGTGTAAAAAAAATCACAATAGGTATCATCCTCCAACATAGTAAATCATCCCAGGTGGGTTCTAGAAAATGGTGTGCACACATTGAGCAAGAAATATGGTGTAGTATTTGTGGTAGCATTAGAACTTGGGCATTTCTCATATGCAAGACAAGATTCTAAGGCCTTTTGGGTGCTGGCTCGAGCTCTCTACCCCTTCATCTTCAGTAAGTTTGTCATACATGAATTTTAGAATGCCTTAGTTTGCCCCAGGCAACAATGTCTCAACTATGACACTTGCTGCTTCAACTGACAAGTGTGACCATATGATCACACTGAAGTGGCAAAGCAAGAATTCTAGAAATTCCTATGCACTTGATCGGAACCAAACCACCTAGTGTCCCACATGTGCATGTGGTGTAGGTACATTTGGTATGAGATCACTCATGCAACATAGAATCCCCACTAATTTGACCATGATGAGAATAGGTTTCAGTAAGATCCTACAATGCCACAATAGTGAAAATGTTAGTATTGGAAAAAGATAAAAAATAATAAAAAGTATCAAACAAACAATGCATAAAATAAGATAAAAGAAAATAAAAAATTTATTACGTGCAACATAATTAACTTTCCCCTAGGGCAGGGAAGGGATGTTGGCATCTCTATTTAACATGCCTAATCCCCAATAAGGCACAACACTAACACTTACATTTCTTTTAAGTGTTACAATTTTAAAGAAAGCATTAAAAATTTTTGTAACTATCGATCACGCTCCCCAAAGATCATGAAGTTTTCAAACTTCAAATTCCTGCAAAGTGTGACATCTTCCAACCCAAAAATTTTTAAGTGTTGGTGACACTCTCTATAGAGCGTAACATCTAGTAGAAATTTTTCAAACATTTTTCTAAGTGTTGGCTATGTTACCCATCAAGTTTAACAATTTCCAAGCTATGAAAATTTTCTAAGAGTATCAGTTACAAAATTTTTCTAACTTTTTTTCATGCTCTCAGAGACACCAAAGCATAACGAACATGATCCTAGGCCACCTCAACTGACCCTTGTTCTATGCTATGGCATGGAACTCCTAAAAAAAATTTATGTTCCATGCTACAATGTGGGATACCCATGAAACCCTTATTTCTTGCTATGGTGCATGATGTCCAAAAAACTTCTATTTCATGCTACAGCATGGGATGCTAAAACCCTTGTCTCGTGCTACAGCATGGGATACCCGTGAAACCCTCGTTCTGTACCGTAGTGCGAAATGCCCAAAAAACATCTATTTCACATTGTGGCATGGGACGCTAAAACCCTTGTCCTATGTTATAGTGTAAGATGCTCATGAAACCCCTATTCCACGCTATGGTGTGGGATACTAAAGAAATCCTATTCTATCCAATGGTGTAGGAGACCACAAAAAACCCTCATTCCATGACATGGGACGCTGAGAACCCTTGTTTCACACCACGACACAGGACACCCATAAACCCTTGATGCAAAAATAGAAAAAAGGGAAAAAAAAAAAGAAAAAATGCATTGTGCGTACTCCCTTCCTAGTCGTGGCTCAGAGTGGCTATGGTGGCGACAATTGTCCCTGCCCATGATAGGCTGCACCCAAAACCCAAAATCCAAAAAACCTAAGAACATGTAGAAAAGTAGGGAAAGAACAAAATCACTAGAGTGGAGCATGATGACTTACTTGGTCAATGATGTCTCTTGGTATACCTTGATGCATGCCCTGGGAAGGCACCGTAGGGTATGCTCACCTTCATCAACATTGGTGAGGGCGGGGTGTTTGTATTTGCTTCTACATGCCATTTGTGGTTGTCATGCTCTAGCTTCCCTCTAGTTGCTACGCTCTGCCTTGGTTACGCTACGCTCGAATGACTGTTGTCTCTAACAATGAAAATGACAGGTTTACTATGGATAAAATATCTATTTATACCGTTCAGGGTCAAAGGACACATTACCCTCCTAGGACATTTCATGTCCTACATGTAACACAAAATGTCCCATGTATCACACGTAATGTAGGATGAGCGTAGCATCAAAGTTAGAAAAATTTTACAACTTTTTCAGCTTCCTACACTTAGAAAAGTTTTTGCATTTTTTCTGATTGCCTGATAAACATTCAACTTAGTCCCATATTTCAAACCTCTTAAGCTTTATTTAAACCTATGTCCTATCCATAGTTGATGGTCTACTATGACCTTAAACTAGCAATTTTATGGCTGATTGAGGACACAAAAAATCATTTTACACACTGCATAATTGTTGAAGTTTTCATAGCATTATCTTCCTTATTTTATGCATTTCACTTTATTAAGATAGGTGCTACTTGACATTTTTATAGTTGTTTTGTAGGATCTCTTAAAAAATGAACACATACGAGAGTTTTCATTCACCCTTAGTCTTGACTAGACCTTATGGTGAATCCACGAGATGCATAAACATAAACTCCTAAACTTCGAACCACTTACCTATGATACAAATGTAGTATTCCTAGAGACATCGCTAGATTGGAAAAAACATCTAGTTCGAGCTCTAGACTTAGAATAGGTGATGTAACCGAGGATTCCCTCATAGAAATCCTTGTAACAGCATGCAAAGGTGAGGCAAAAATATTGAAACTTAGTTCCTTGTTAGAGCCTCAAATCCAACAAATCATCTCTAGAGTCCTTAGTGACAATGTTAAGGCATTCAGATGGTCCTACAAGGACATGTCAGGCTTAGAACCTCGTATAATATAGCATAACATTATCCTAGATCCTCGCATTAAGCTCGTTAAGCAAAAAGCTTGTAAAGTTAAGCCTGAGGTTGCATTGGTCATCTACAATGAGATCACTAAGCTTTACAAAGCTAGTTTCATCCTAGTAGTTGACTACCCTAACTGGGAATCAAAAATTATGGTTGTCCCCAAGAAAAATGGAAGTATACACATTTTCATAGACTTACAAAACCTAAACAAGGAAACCATTAAAGATGATTTTCCATTGCCTAGTATTGACCAACTCATCGATACTATGGTTAGTCATTCCTTGTTATCCTTCATGGACCGGTTCTCAGGGTACAATCAAATTCGAATCAACTCTGAGCACTAGATTAGCACTAATTTCATGACCCCCTAGGGTACATTTTGTTATATAATGATGTTTTTTGGACTAAAGAATGTAGGAGCAACATATCAATGCACAATGACATACATCTTTAGTGACTATCTATTAGATTTGCTCAATGAATATGTTAATGACATAATAGTTAATTCCAAAGTGGCTCATGATCACACAAATTACTTGGACCATGTCCTTAAATGTTTCCTTAGACATGACCATAGGCTTAATCCAAAAAAGTGTGTCTTTATCATTGAAACTAGTTACATGTTAGGCTTTGTGGTATCAGAAGCAAGCATATGCATAGACCTCGACAAGGTTAAGGCTATCACCAACCTAGTACCACTAGCAAACCTTAAGGAGTTACGTAGATTACAAGGTAAGCTACAATTCATACATAGGTTTATCACAAGGTTGATTGACAAGTTGTAGCCAATGCAACATTTTCTCAAAAAGGGGATTCACTTTGAGTGGACAGCTCAATGCCAAGAGGCATTTGATAACCTAAAAAAGGAGCTGGCTCAACTTCCAATAGTCTATCCTTTGCAAGGAGATAAACCTTTCTACATTTACCTTGCAACCTCAGATACTTCCATTGCTTCTTTTCTTTGGCAAAAGTAAGATGATGGCTCCAAGATCCCTATTTATTACTTAAGCCATCTAGTAGCCCACGAGGTGAAATATAATGATGTGGAGAAGAACTATCTTGCCTTAGTCTTTGAACTTAAAACATGGAGACACTACATTTCCACAATCAAGTTAATGCCATTTGCAAAAGCAATGTACTTAGGGCCATTATAACAAACATATATGAAAGTAGTTGAATAACAAGGTGGAAGGCAATAACTACAGGAGTTTGACCTACGCTATATAGTGCAAGCATCTATAAAAAGTCAAGCAATAGCCGTACAACACATGGCTTCACCTATAGACAATCAAGCAACAATAGATCCAAAATTCCCAAATGAGCATGTTAACAGTATAAATCAAGTACTTACAAACTTTGAGGCTATCTTACACTTTGATGATGCTTCAATCACACAAGGTGGTAGTGCTGCTGCCATTATCACATTCCCCTCTAGGTAGATCCAACCCTTAACATATCACTTTGCATTTCCTTGTACAAACAATATGGTGGAGTACGAAGGTCTCCTTAAAGATGTCTTGATCTAGGAATTCAAAATATAGCAATTTGAGGTGATTCATACCTAGTCATTAACCAAGTCATAAAGGTTTATGCTTGTAAGGCACAACATCTACAACCTTATTGTGATTTGACAAAGCACTTTCTTAAACAATTTGCAACTATAGATGTCCAACATATTCCCCACAATGAAAATGTCATAGCTAATGCACTAGCTACTTTAGATCTAAGCATAGCACCAAACATGTTTTCTACTTTGCCCACTTCAATAGTAGATTGTATTGAACCTATAACTCACACAACAAGCATCACATCCATAAGCACAGCTCATGCCCAAGAGTGGTATGACAATATTAAGGCATGCCTCCAACAGTGAGAGCCCTCACAAAATTTAACCTCTACCCAAAAGGATGCAGTACAAAAATGATCATGACAATATGTCCTTGTAGGTGATAGCACCTTATGTCACAAATCCTATGATGGAATACTATTAACCTACGTTAGCAGTAGTGAAGCGCAAAAGATCATTGACCAAGTCTATGAGGAACTATGTGGAGGTCATATAGATCCTAGGGCAATGGCGAAAAAAATTAGATGTCTAGGCTATTACTAGCCTTACATGGAGCATGATTGCATCTCAAAGATTAGGACGTGTGATGTGTGTTAGTGGCATGGGAACCTAATGCACGTGCCACCCACTAAACTGCATACTACAAAGATCATGTGGCTATTCCAACATTAGGGGTTGGATATCATCAAGCCTATAATGCCTAAATATTTAGTATGACATAGCTTCATCATTACTACAACTAAATATTTTACAAAGGGGGTTGAAGCCATTCCCCTTAGGTAGAAAACATCACAACAAGTTTGCAAATTCATTCTTGACAACATAGTGACCTAATTTGGTCTTCCCATGACCATAGTCATAGAAAATGGGCCATAATTTAGCAGTGGAGAAACTATAGCCTTCTGCAAAAGCCTTAACATTAAGCATTCATTCTCATCACCATACTACCCACAGGCAAATGGTCAAACAAAGGCTACAAACAAGGTCATCATCAACCTTCTAAAGAGGATGCTTAACAATAGCAAGTGATGATGGCATAAACAACTAGTCTACATGCTATGGGCCTACCACATGACATGTAGAATAGTAATAGGTAAAACACCATATATTCTTGTGTATCTAAAGTAATTTTTCCTCTTGAATTATAGGTCTCATCACTCCACATGACCCTCTAGAGCTTCATTGATGAGGTTTAGAATAATAAGTTGAGAACTATCGACCTCAACTCTATAGAGGAGGAGTGCATGCAAACACTTGATCACATCAAGTGGTATCAAGAAAAGTAATGGCAAAAGCACCATCATAATCAACATCAACGACCGATCAAGAAGGGGGACTTGGTCCTCAAGGTCATTTGTGAACCCATAAACAAGTTCTCAGCCAACTGGGAAGGGCCTTTTTTTGGTTATGAAGGCATACGACAATGAAGCCTTTAAGCTCATTGATTTACATGGTAATGAGTTTGTCAATTATATTAACCACTCATACCTAAATTTGTACTACACTTGATATGTAGTATCACACCAACAACAAAAGCAAGGTAAGTGCACATTTTCTACAACGTTAAATTGGCATAGCACATCCTTGGGCTATGACACTAAACTGGCACCCACAGCATGGTATGCTATGATCCTAAACTGGCCATCCACTATCTGCTATGATGTTAAACTAGCACAGTGGTTTTCTAGGACCTTAAACTAGCACATCACGGTCTGCCCAGACCTTAAACTAGAATCCTGGTTTGCAAGGACCTTAAACTAGCACAACATGCAATCTACCAAGACCTAAAACTAGGTTCACAATTCAACATCCATAATGCAACACACATAGTTCTATAGACAAGAAAGCGAGAATGCTTCCAATCCTTTGTCACCAACCCACACCTCCTGGGCAGGATGGGGTGGGGTGTTCCAATTCTAGAATGAAGTTCACGTCATCAAGAAAAAACCCTTTAGTTCATTTGTAGTGTCATCATCCCCAACATCTTGCTAATCTTCTGAAGCTACCTTTTGACATCTTGCTGACCTTCTAAAGTTACTACCATCATTTCCAATCATTTTGGTCATAGCTCTTGCTATTAGCAGCACTTACTAGAGTCCTAGCAATAATGTGGCCTAGCCACAACATTGCCACCCTCCAGCCCTCACCATCGTCTAAGTATGGAAGAGCATTCAGTAATGTGGCTCCTTGCCCTACGGCTGAGTTTCCTGGCTCTTGCCTTTGGTGAGAACTCCTAAGCACCTGCATCACCATCACCTCTAGGCACTTGCATGCTTACTTCTAGTGTGGCTGTTGGAGCTTTCCTAGCTTTCCACTATCGACACCTGCACTGGCCTTCTTGCTTTGGACATTACATGCACCTACAACTGATGTAGTACTCATAGCCCTTGCAGTGCCCCTAGCAAATAGGACTTTTCCCTCATCTCACATGATGGCTATTTTTTCTTGTTTTCTCTATGTTGCATTTGTAAGATGAAGCCTTGGTGGTGTCATTCAAGGATGTGTTTCATCATGGTGGCAAGGTACCGCATTGATCCAATGTGTTCACTTTGGCTTGTGTAGCTACTTAAGAGTGCACATCCCTACTATCCCCCTAGCCAACTGACCTTTACGTTTTAATCTTGCAATCTCTCACACCCCTTGCAAGCTGCCCTAATGCACATGAAACCTTTCTTGTAGTTAGTAGTTGAACCCATGATAGGCATAACGCAACTCATCCCATGGGAAGCCTTTGTGGGCTAGTCAAAGCCCCAAATGGATGTAACATAACTCATCCCAGGGAGGAAACACCTATCCTATAGATGTGATGTGGTTGCCTCTAATCAAATGTTGGTACATAGTTCGCCCAGCAATACAAAAGGAAGCAAAAGTGAAAAAGAAAAGACAAGAGAGAGAGAGAGAGAGAGAGAGAGAGAGAGAGAGAGANAAAAGAATGAAAAAAGCAAAAAAAAAAAGAAAAGAAGAATAAAAAGAAAAGAAAATGGAACAAGCCATGTGCCCAAGTCAAATGGCAGAGTTGTTGTCTTATAACCAGCCCAACCCTAGATCAACCATCTCACAAGCACTTCGATAAGAAGTTGAAATTGAAAGGGTAGGCCATCTACACATGCTGACTCCCTCACAAGCACTCTGATGATGGATCATGCTTTGGCAATAGGCCATCACAACATTGTATCCTATAGTTATCCTTTTCATTCATTGTTCCTTGTTCTACTTCCTTAACATATTTCCTACCATACTTCCTTCCCTTGGCACTCTCAAGCACCATGAAGCATCGTCCAAGTGGGCACTGACAAATAGTATTGGTGTTATATTCATGTTTCATATTCTTTATCAACATCTCTCGAGTCAATCCTCCAAATGTCAACAAAGAGGGGCCAATGAAACACCACTAATTTCAGGCTCCTATAGTTCAATGGCAGATTTGTCTAAGTGCCAAAACTTGGGCAAAATTTTTCTAAGTCTTGTATCACACTTTGTAGCAAAGACAATGTAGCACACCTAAATTTCTTCTTTTTTTTTTTGCAAAAGTGTTTGAAGTCTGCCTACTACGCTCCCTAGCACAACCAGCGTAGCACACACTTCCATGGCTAGTATACACAAATGTCAAGCTAGAAGTGGTCAAGAGTTGCTTGGGATGGACCAAATAGTTTAGCAAACTTTCTATCTCCTGAACTGTCAAGCTCGCTATGCTCTCGAACTTGCCTAGCTTGATACATGTCCTAGTTGCTAGTTCACCCAAGTACCAAGCTAGATTTTGTCAAAAGTGCCCAGGATGACACATGAAAAATGCCTCTAAAAGGCTCTAGAATCTTCCAAAACTCAGCATCAACCTTCATCTTAGCTTTGACAACTCTCCAGTGATTGAGATTAGTAGATTTCCTTACTTTTGCATCCGCCATTGATCCCCAAAATTGTTCCAACACTTAACCCTACTTGGAAAAGGGGAAAGATGTATTCCCAGAGCATATGCTCCAAATTGCATTGTTTTGACATTATTTGTAGGTATATGGTGGTCTCTCAGAATCTGGCACATGCAGTTCAGGTGGTGTGGTCACAATTTGACAGTCTTTGGGTTCCCATTCCTATCTTGTAGAGTGTAATACTTTGAGTGTAACATGTTAGCATGACCTATCCATGCCCATGCCACGTGGCATCTAGGCCATGTGGCATCTAGTCTGCATCTCATGCCAACCCTATCCCTATAAATACCCTAACATTCAACATTTTAGGGGTTGAAAAATCATAAGAGCATTGAGCATTAGAACATTCCTAGCATCTTCACTACTCCTACACTTGAGCATCTAAGCTTGACACCTTGGCAAGTATTGTGGCATAGTCTTCCTTGCACCTGAATAGCATGATGATCACCAAGCTAGTAGGTTCAGCCACCCTTGTAGCTGCCAACACCATGTCCCTAACATCCCAAAGATTGTGATCGCACACTACACTACCACTGTACTAGTCTAATGTCGCATACTAGTTTCACACATTGTTAAATCAAAAGTTACACTCCCTAGTCTTGGGGTAGTGCATTTCTCCACTCAAATTCCTATTCCATTTTATTTCTTAGCATTTTTTTCAAATTTTTAGCATTACTCTTGCATTTTTTCTACTGTCGATATGCATTTGCATATTTACACTACAATTTTTGGGCCGAGACTCTACACTATGTTCTTGCTTGTTGTCTCGGCTCCCACGCACAATGCTCTATAGACCCCTTTTATAAATATTTATTATTACACCATGTAAATACCTGTCTAATCAACCAAACCATTCAGGGAACCTCATTTCCTTTTCCCCAACACATCCCTCACATAGATTCAGGATTAGGCTATACGCCTGCGGACCTCTTGGTGTTCCAGCCACCAATGCTTTGGACATCACAATGAGTTATGTTACATCCACCATGGATTCTGTGGTGTGATGTGAAGAGAGTATTCCATGTACATTTACAATGTGTATGCATCAGAGGGTTTGGATGCAAAGGAATGTAGAAAATGCAAGAGGGTATGCGAATGAGGGAGTGAATGTGCATAGGCTAAAATGAGATGAGGGGGACGTACACTCTTGAGTGGCTTTGCTAGCCTAATCATGCACATTTTAGTGATGTGGTGACTTGCTGCTACGATGATAAGCACTATTGCATGATTGCCTCCAAGGCTTCATCCTACAAACAGAACTCTGAGAAGATAAGAAAATCACAAAATGTGAAGTGCAAGTGAAATGCTAGATGTGAAGATGTTGTAGATGCATGAAAAGATAAACCAGTTGCAAGTGTGTAGGAAGCTAGTGGAAGTGCCAGTGCGATGATGTTGCAAGTTCCCCAAAGGTTGCATCGATGGAAAGTGATCCAAAAGATCAACAACATGCTAGTTTAAACTCCTGGTAGACCATGAACCCAGTTTAAGGTCCTAACAAACCATGAGATGCTATTTTAGAGTCCTAGCAGACTACATGGTGCCAATTTAACATCATTGCAAATGATAGATGTGGATGTTAGTTTAACATCATAGTAGACGAGCTATTGTGCTAGTTTAACATCATAGTAGATGAGCTATTGTGCTAGTTTAACATCATGACCCATAGACAAGTTGTGCCAGTTTTAGTGTCATGGCCTATGAGCTATGTGCTTATCTTTCTTTGGTAAGGTATGCTGATGCATGCATAGACATGTTATGTGCCTACAAAATCTTGTAAAAATCAACTAGAGAAACAACATCAAGAAGCAATGATGTAACAAGGTTCATGTGCATTAGTAAGAGGAAAGTAATATGAAAAGTGATAATTTTGGACCATTTCAAGCCACAACGATAGCTTAAGGCCATTTTAGGCCATGTGTTTTGCTAGTTTAAGCCCATTTCAGGTCATGTGTTGCCAATTTTAGGGCCATGGTAGGCCAAAGGTGCTAGTTTGAGGCCATGGCAGGCTAGAGGTGTTAGTTTAAGGCCATGGTAGGCTATACACTAGTTTAAGGCCTATTCAGGCCATTGCAAAGGGGTTGATAGTTTTAGGACCATTTCAGAACATATGTTGCTAGTTTAATTCCATGACAATTTGCAATGCTAGTTTAATGTCATTTCGGGTCATGTGTTTTGCCAGTTTAGGGCCTTTTTAGGCCACATGTTTCTTTAGTTTTATGATTTTACTTTTTTTTATTTTCATGTGTTTTTGATGTTTTTCAAATGCAATGTGTAGCCTAAGTGGATGGATGAATAAATAAAGAAAAAATGCATAAGCAAAGGAAAGAAGTATATAAACTAAATAAGCAAGTGAAATGTAAATGCATGAACAAATGCAATGCAAGCAAAAATCAAAAATGCATGGCACAGGGAGGCAAGGGGTAAGCAAGCACCTAGAGCATTTTTGGCCAAGGGAAAGTCTTGGTCACATAGTTGCTTCCTAACTAGGTGTGGACTGGGGGCACATAAGGGTTTAGGATCCTTTGGGAGGTTGTGGGTCTCAACCACTTGTTTAGGTATTTTGCCTTAGGTGTTGCATTACTTGTTGTAGGTGTACCACCAAGAAACTCCACCTTCGACACTTGGCCCATGTCTACATGGTGGATAGCTGAAGGGGAGACATTATCATCATAGATGATAACTTAACCATCTTTTTATGGAAGGTGGATTTTTTAGTGGATTGGAGAGGATATGGCCCATAATTGAGCTAGCCAGGGCTTGCCTAGGATCAAGTTGAAGCCAAACATCTCCTCTATAATAGTAAAATCTACAAAGGTGGGGAACTGCTCCCTTGCCACAAAGGTAATGTTTATTGTGTATTTGATGGTGATGTGTGATCCGTTGAAGGATTTTAGACACACAATTTTGGTTGGCCTAATCTAGCCTACCAAGCCCAACTTGTTGATGATGGAGTACAAAACTATGTTTGTTGTCACATCATCATTAACGTGAACCTTGCAAATCATGCACTACCCAACATGTATGCTAATGGATAGTAGAGCTAGAGGGATTTTCCCTTGTTTTGGATTGACCTTGATTACATCGTTCTGAAAGGCTAGTGATGTTGAACCTGATTCCTATGGTGCAGGGGGCAACATTGCTACATGGATGGATGCCTCATTTGCAAGGATGTCCTCCGTGATAGGAATGAAGGTCCACATTCGGGCCAATTCTTGGTGGTGGGTAGATGAGATCATGACTAGGTCATACAAGCTCAACATTGAGTTTTTCTACTTGAATGTTTGTTTTACCTAGGTTAATGTAGCTATGAAGTCCTTGTCATCGATCATTGTGTTGGCGTTGACCTTCTCCATGCAACTTGAGAGATGGATCTCTTGCAAAGGGGACTTATGCTTGGCTTTTTTGGCTTGTTTGATGGTCATAATGCTTGGTTTTTGCTTACTAGTTATGGCCTTTGTTTCAACCATGGGGTTTATGAGGTACTTCTTTGGCTTCTTGAACTACCATTTGGTAGGCATACCCAAGTTGCCAATGGGGTTGACCCTTGAAGGAGAAGAGACCAACAAATTTCCCACTACTAGGCTTAGGATAGGTTAGGGCCCAATGCATTATGGCATCCTAATGACAAATGGTTGTTTGGGACTTGTTGTGGTGCTAGATCATTGTGGCACCTCGATAACGAAAGGTTGCTTAGTGGTTGTTGTTGTTACATCATGCTAGTTGAATGTCTTAGTAGATGGTTGTTGCTAGTTGAACGTCTTAGCAAATGGTTGTTGTGGGACCCTGACCACAAAGGATGTTGTGAATGCTCGAGGTGGTACTTTGACCATGAAGGAGGTCCTCTTACTTATGGAGGATGAGGGGATCCTTGCCTTGTTGGGAGGCACTCAGATCACAAAAGGTTGTTTCACATGTTTGGACTTGCCTCTTATGCTGATGGAGTTTATTATATAGGGGCCATCAAATATGTTGGATTGGCTCACTACATCAAGCACTAGTTGGCTCCTTTATATCATTCTTTGTAGGTCATCTTGCAAAGCTTGATTGTTGTCCATACTATTATCGAACATCTGGTGGTAGTGATAGAATTGGTCTAGTCAAAAGTCCTTCAGGATGGGGGACTTGCTTGGTACTATTGAGATGGGGTTCCTTAGTAGTTTCTAGTACCTATCATGTTTTTGATGGGCAATCTCTAATACATGTTTGTATTGGATTCGTCCAATTTTCAAAAGTTGCTTTAGCAACTCAAAGGGTTTCATAGGTAGTGGGGTATACCTTGAGTGATCCTTGCACTTAGAGCAAGACCTTGTAGCAACTTACATTGTGGCCTCTATTAATGTAGGTAGGTTGGTGCTAGAGTTAGCAGCTTTGGGAGCTATGGCCTTGGGTTGCTTAGCCATTGGGCCCTAGTTGGTTACTTTTTCATTTGTGGCTACCATGGATGCTATTGCATTTTTCTTGCACCTATGCTAGTTTTTGAAGGCCATGTAAGCTAGGTCATTACTTGCTTACATTGCCTTCTCTATGCCCTTCGTTTCGACAAAGGATTGGCTAAGAGACTTTGGGGCTAGGTAGTACAATTTTGACTTGATGAAGTTGTTAACTATACCCTAGAAGATGGACAAGAGGTGCATCTCTGCTATGGACTCCTGTATTTCTTATAACGAGCTGCTCTAGCATTGGAGGAATTTTGGCACAGGCTTTAGGGGCTCTTACTTGACCTACATGAGCTAGTTGAGGGTTGCTTCAAGTTTTAGGTTGTACTTGAAGCAATCAGAAACGAGCTTAGAAGGTCCTCTAGGAAGGAGATTGAGCCCATAGGTAGTGAATAGTACCAGTTGAGGGCTTTACTAGTTAGGGACATGGAAAAGATGTGCATGATTACATGCAACCAAGTTTGTAGTAGCAAGCATTCAGACCTGAACATGACCAAGTATGCATTGGGGTCCCCCTCACCATTGTACTTGGTGAGTTGAGGTAGTGAGATCCCAGTTGGAAGAGTTAGTGATGGGACTAAAGGACTTATGGGATCATCTTGATAAAATTCCACCACCTTGATGGCTTTGGAGGTGGTGGCTTTAAGCTAGTTGATCTCCTTTGTCAAACTTTGAATCAAATGAAATGCCTAATCCAAGGGGATGTGCCAGCTATTTGCATTGGTTGGGCTTGTATTGATTGCATGGTGAAGGACTAGATTTTTGGTTGTGGAGTATGCCAATTTAACATTGTAGTGGATAGTTTTAGTTGATGTGTTAGCTGAGGGATGGGCAGAATGATCAAGGTGGGCCAAACATGCATGGGTTGGATTGACACCAAGGGCACCAATGAAATAGATGAGACATAGGATGCCTTAATCATTTGGGGCTAGGAGGTGGCCCTTGCATGAGCATAGGGTTGGGCAGACATGTTTGCTACTAAAATGTGGAGTAATTGTTGGAAGACAGTGTAAAGGAGGCTCTCATGTTTGGAGTGGGCCTCAAATTCATCTTCCTTCTCTTGTGAGGCTTCCTCATAGTTGGTTCCCACATCATGATCATTTGCACAAATGAGTTGGGAAAATAACAAGTGATAGGACTCTATGAGTGGGATTATGTTGAATGAGGAATGGTTATACTCTCATCCATTTTGGTGGACTTGTTTGAAGTCCTATTTTGCCTCTATGTCAAGGCTATCCATAGGTAATCCTACTTGGATTTTGGCACAAACAAAGTTATATTATTTGTGCCTAAGCGTAACATGCTTTGGGTGGATCATGCAAGTGTCAAGTGTGTTAGACATAGATGTGGAAGGTTGACCTAGATTCATGTTCATAGATCAAGGTGGGAAAGTTGTTATTACAAAACAATGGCTAACTCTAAAAAATGTATAAAAACATCTAATTTTGTTGGTAGTAGAAAAAAAAAGGCTAAGTATAAAAACATAGAAAATTGACTAAGTGTAAAACTACGAAAATTTGGCTAAGTATGAAAATGCAGAAAAATGCTAAGTATGAGAATGCAGAAATATGGTTAAGTATGAAAATGCCAAAAAAATGGCTAAGTGTAAAGCTAAAAAAAATGCTAAGAATGGAGACTATGCTCCACACCAACTACACTCTCCACTTACTATGCTCTCTACGCTCAAAGAGCGAAGACTTAAGAAAAAGTGGAGAACGATGTGATTTGGATTGCTATGTAGGGTCTCAAGGAGATCGACAACTGGGACCAATATACAACAACAAGAATGTAGAGAGCATGTAAATAGAACCAAAATGGAGTGCAAATAAGAAAATGACAGGGTCCTTCTTCTAGTGCCAAAACTATAATGATCGAAAACATTAGTGACTAGAATACCAAGGGGTTGACAAGCATATAGCCTAACCTTGCCTCCACATGAGGGCCTTGCTGGAGGTGGATATGGGGTGACCTGAATAGTCTTGTTAATCAAATAGGGACTTACAAAGTGCAAAAGATGTTAATGCAAATGGTGCTAAGTGTTGGGAAATGTCAACTGTGTTAACTATGTGAACAATGCTGAGCGTAGTTAGTGTTAATGGTGTGAATAGTGTTGAGCATAGTCATGTTTTTTTAGCAAAAAATAGGAGTGTCAACATGTGTGGACCATCTCCTAAGTGTAGATGTAGGCCAAAATGTGAAAAATGCAAAGAAAATGCAAGGGAGGAAGAGAGAGAAATGCAACATCGCCCCAAATGGGGTTGAGCATAGTTAACTCCAAAAGGGTTTTAGAAGGTACATGGTGTATAAAAAGCATAGTGGAGAGCATAGTCATAGTCTTAGTGGTGTCAAGACATGAAGTCTAGTGTTCATTGTGGTGTTTATGCATATCGTGTTGGCTATCATGGTGTACCATGGGCTATGGTATTCAGTTGGGCTGCAAGGGGGCTACGGTGGGTCGTGGTTAGCAACTTTGCCTCTTTCGATCACTAGTGTGCCTTTGGGTCTCATTCACCCAAATGCCAAATTTAAAACTTGAAAAAATCCAACCATCTAAAATTTTTTCTCTTCCCCTTGAAAATTCCCAAGGTAGGGGTATTTATAGGGTTAGGGTTACCGAAAAATGCGAATCAGTTGCCACATGCTAGAGGGGTAGTTGGGACTATGCTTAACCCCAACTATGCTCTAGAGTGCACTTCCAACAGTTAGAAAAAATATGCCAATTTTGGTATTTTTATGTTGACTATGCTCTAGAGCATAGTCTTAGTAGTGGAGAGCGTAGTCTCTACACTTAGAAAAATTTGTAGCTTGTGTCATCATTCTAACACTTAGAAAAAATCTTGCAAAACTAGTTGTTCTGCATTAACTACATTAACTATGCTCTAGAGCATAGTCCCTATAGTGGAGAGCATAGTCTAAACACTTAAAAATATTTTGTAGCTTGTGACCTCATTCAGACACTTAGCCAAAATTGCAAAAAGTTGGTCATTGAAGCTAACTATGCTCTACTGCAGTGGAGAGCGTAGTCCTAGCACTTAGAAAAATTTGTAGAAAGTATCATCATTCTGACACAAAATTTTTTTGCAAATCTAGTAGTTTGAGCTAACTATGCTCAACACTTAGAAAAATTTGGGCAAAGTGCCACCATTTTGAAACTTAGTGAAATTTGCAGTCGAGATGTTGGGATCCAAAATTTTGTTGTGTTTCAAATAATAAAGAGATAAATTAATTAAGCTAATAAACAATGGAAAACAAAATCTAAACTAGCCTATGTGCAATGAGTATCTGCTCTTAATCATTTGTATACATCTTGGACTTCGTGAGACTACTTCTTGAATTTCCAAGCATATGTCATTGGGTGTACCAAATGATACACCACTGGATTACCAAGTATCTAGACTTAAACACTCGTGATTAAGGCATACACATTTCTCTTAATAATAGGAATAGTAAATAGCAATAAATGAAAAAATTTAACTAAATAGAATAATAAATAATTAATAATTAAAATCAATAATAATCTAAGTAAATGTTGTAATGATAGGAGTAATCTCAACCTTTATTTCTAGTCATGTAATGTGTCCAAGTATGTCACACTTGAACAAAGGTGTTGTACGATTACAAACATTACATTGTGGGCATGCACTGGGAATAATAGGACTCTAAGAAAGACTAGCTAAAATTGAAAACTAAAACCATCTTCCCTACATCATATCTCAACAGTGCACCCAAGTGTTATATTTATAGGCTAACCCAAAGGAGACGACATCGAATATCTAACATGGCTTCTTGGCTCTGACATTAGGTACCCAACATTAGGTATCCAATATTAGGGCTTGAAAAATTGATGACTCATCTACTAGGATCAACATTTCTATTAACATTTGTACTAATTTCATTCAACTGAGCAATGATTAGTTAGAAGGTAGATTGTATCCTCTCCATATCTCTATTCAAGATCTATACTTATTTCTTGTTAGGTGCCATGTGAATTTGACAAAATCTTAAACCAATTTTGCTAACAATCAACACAGCTTCAACACCAATAAAATGCTAGAGCAAGTTCATTCTAGTGGAAAATAATCTTCAACCTACTAAATCTAGATATTTTGAAAATAAAAATCAATATGCTAGAAAACAAGCAAACTAGCTATCTTCAATTATTGAAAAGAAGATTACAATAGGGTTCCATAATTCATAACTTCATCTAACACACTTACAACACTCAAATGATGCTACAGAGCATAAGGATCTATAACCACACAATAGCTATTTTCAATGCAAAACACAACAAATAGATAATTTCTTCCATAAAATGGGACTTAGATCTCAATTTGTAATCATACAACAAATACTAGGACAAATACACATAACTAAGCAAGAGATGAATATACACTCATGCACTCTTCACATGTGTTTTAATAATACTTATCTTATTTTAAGCTCTCACCAATTGAAGCGCTCTCTCCATGACATCTCATGAAGAATTAGATCAATATTTATTGACAAAGAAAAGACAAAAAAAACCTAGAAAAATTTTCCCAACTCAACTTAAGGATATCAAGATATTTCCATCTTTTTTCATCTTCTTCTAGCTATTTCTAGAATTGGAATGAGAAATTTTGAAATTTTTTGCACTCATTTGGATCAACTTTGATCTTTCTAGGTCATCTCATTGTTAACCTAGACTTGTAGGTGGGATGTCTTACTCATGTCTAAGACATCTCCATTGCAGTTGAGACATCTCATAAAAATATAAAACATCTTACCAACTTCTAATATATCTCAATTGAGACTTCAAAAAATCTACAATGACATCTTCCTTGAATTTGGAACATCTCCAACAAGCTTAACTCTTAGTTAAGATGTCCTTCAAGAGCTAGAAAACTTACAAAAACTATTGTAAGGAAAAACACAAGGGGATCGAAGAAGGTGTTCCTACATCAACCTGTGAGCATAACAAGAGTAACAACACATATATCACTTGTTAGTCCAATGGTTAGGAGTTTTACAATGATAGATTAATAATTACATAAGTGACTAAATCAACACAATGCATAATATTGATAGAGATCATTGAATGACACATAAGAGATATTGTTCCTTAATAGAACTAAGATATGTCCCTATACTATATGTATCTAGCTCTATATGCCTTCTTCATAGAGTAGGGGAAATACCCAAGTTAAAAGGTCAAAGCCCATGTAGCCCATATTCTGATAATGCAGTATACAAGGAGTTAAGGCTATGTAGTCCTCCCAAATGAATGATGGTTAAATAGCATGGGATCCAAGAGAATATCAAAACTCCTTCCAATTCCCATTTTGGAAGAAAAGTAACCTTCAAACAACCAATAATGCATACTCTTTACAACACTCATTAGCATAAGGTTAGAAGTGTAGAGAGTACATATTAGATAAATATATAAGTGATGAGACCATGCAACATACACATGATCATAAGAAGAGCAAACATGCATACTCACAATGCCAAGTCTTGAAATATCTAGGACATATCCTTATACTACATGCATCTATCCCTAACCTCCTTGAATCCAATACCTATTAGTACAATGCAATGCAAGCTAATCAACTACCTAATAACATATGAAAATTAGTTTATTTATGTAATGATAAATTAGTACAAGAAAAGGAGATATATCATTAAAATGCCAAGATAATCTAATACTTCAAAATTTATCGTTGAATCACTCATTATTTCTCCTAGCTTTTGTAGATATCATGCACTTTTAGCTAACACTGAAAAGAAAAATGAAAAGAAGGAAAATTTAAAGTTAGTTATAAATTCTTAGTTTAACTTTATCATATATGAATGATGAATTACAAAATATTCATGGTATTTTCTAATATATTTTTTTACTATACCTAAGATCAGTCTTTAAAAATTTGAAAAATTAATTATGTTGTCCTAGCAATTTACTCAATCTATTCTCAAGTCAACATAGTAAGTCATGAAATATTTGACACTAAGTTAATAAATTTAGAATATATATATATTTTTTTAATATAAACAATATTCAAGACAACTTTATTTTATCATAATTAAATTATTTATATTTAATGAAATCACTTTTATTTTTATAATTTTATTTATACATTATTTAATATAAAAAACTAATTTTAAAAAAGCTAGGTCAAAATATAATATGGTCACTAGTCACTTAATAATGAAGTGCTAACTTAATATTTTGTTTATCTCATTTAGTACCTACCAACTAGCTTAGTTATATATTTATAATTTGATCAAGAGAATATTTTTTCACTCCAACATTCATTCCATTTATGAAGACAATACAAGGAATACATAAAAAAACTTAAGAATTTAAGCTTTCTTGAAAAAGATGTTACACAAATTTCAATGTACATATATTTCTTAAACATGAAAATAATATTTTTTGATCATTTTTTATCTTTCTTTATGGATGCAAATATTTATTTTAGCATTATTAAATAGGTTTTGTGAGGGATTTAAGGATGAAATATAATTTAGCATTACTAAATGTGCTACCTAGAGTGTTATGGATGAATATTATTTAGAATTATGAACATGAGCCATGGAGCCATGGTGATCTCCATGATTCTTTGACTCTAACCCTTGTTACAACACATTGATTGGGCTTATTACTTTTTTTCCCTTTGGCCTTAACTTGCATAGTGAGTTTTCTAGCTGATAACATTGTGATAAGATGATAATTTTAAAGGAAATGGTGTGTAAGTTTGTGTTTCTTTAGAAATGGTTACCATAGCAACAAGCCTTCCAAAGTTGAGTTTGTCTATTTTCAAGGTTGAATGCTAAGGCATGGTTGTGGTATAGACTTTTTTTGATGGGGTACCATGACCTTTCAAGCATAATGGTGCCTTTAGGCAAGAGGACTTTTTCTTTTTGTGGGCTTACCTTAGTTTCCAATTTATCCATTATTTGACCCTTGATGTAAATGTTTCTATACTTAATAGCTTTCATTTTAAGGTTATTGTATTTTTTGAAATTAGGACTTGTTCATTGTGGTCAGAATCATAATAATCAAATTAATAACAATCTTACACAAAATGAACCTGACATTCCTTGAGCATAAAATGATTCAAAGATATTTCTTTAAATATAAAGGAGATTTGTAGATCATTAGTAAAGACTAACAACCTAAGCCATGTTTTTGTCAAACACAAGTTAAATCTAAGGGATGAAAGTGCATGGAATAATGATTAGATAAGAATGATAAGTTGTAAAAAGTAAGATATGTTAGTATAATATGGTTATTTGACTTAGTCAAGAGGAAATTAAATCTTGCAAATTGGGAGAAAAGAAAAAAATAATTGACAAAATAGAACTAGATCTAAGGAATGAAAGATAAGATTCACTCATAGATTAGCCATAAAAAAGATAAAGAAATATTCTTGTAGCACGAAATAATTACAAAAGCTAAAGAGTTAATACAAATAACTAGGAGAAGAAATTAGAAGAAGGTAGGGATGGTCATAGAGATAAGATCAAGGAATTATATATAGTTGAAGAGGAGTTGTGTTGTCTTATATTCTCTTTAATATGATGCATTAGGATCCATGAAAACATCTAGAGGCTTCTATATAGGAGAATGACATATGTAGTTATAGAAAATTTCAAACATGTAGCTAACATAGAAGAATGACATTGGATGGAAAAAAGATAGACTTAATTCTAGACATAAAGAACATCAATTTTAATGGTAAAATTGCTAAGTTAGGATCGGTGTAGGAGATGATACCAAATGTTAAAATTGAAGCTTGTAAGGGAAGTGAGAAAACAAGACATCATAAGTGATATAAGACATTAATGTTGGGTTATGATGGAGAGGATAACTAGAAATAACTTTTTTAATAATACAAGACATCAAAATTGAGATCTTAGGAGATGACTTGAATCATTGAAGATATAGAATGTACCTAAAACTGTGTATGCAGAAGAAGCCAAACTAGGTATAATATTACCACTTTTTAATGGATACTATTGAAAAACTAAAGGAGAATCCATCAAGAAAAGATATGAGATGTTGTTGATGATAAGGTGCTATAGATGCAATGGGTTAGAAACTTGCAAGAAGTTTTAAATGAAGCAAGATAATAAGGGAAAAAGTCTAGAATATTACTAATATACCAATGGTGGGCTACTACACCATAGGAGTGAGGCATGGCTAATCCAAGTATGCATACAAAAATGTTAATAAATTGCTCCTTAATCCATTCAATTCTCTCAATCACACCCTCGTTAGAGTAAAGTAGAGAAACTTGTTTAACCTTTCTAATGTAGAACATGAGAGGAGAAAGAGATAGAGAAAGATAAGATGATAGATGAAAGTGGAAATAAAAAATAATAAAATTATGGGGAAAGCATGTTAGAAATATTATTAATATAATAATCATGGGGTGTTATGTCATAGAAGTGGAACATGACTAGAGCCTTGAAATCAACCTCTCCCTTACCTTGCTCATATGAATATTTATACTTCATACATCACTCAATACTTGATACTTCCTTATTGTATTAGGGTAGAGAAACATTTTTAGCCTTACTAATGCTGAGTAGAGAGAGGAATGGGAATATATGAAGAGGGAATGAGAGGAAGAGAGGGGAAATATAGTACAAGAGAATAGAAATTATGGTATGTGAAAATAAAGAGCAAAAAAGAAATGGGAGAAAAGAGGATGTCACACATACACTTGTCATGAGGATGGTGCAATGCCACAAAAGTGGGACATGATTAAGTTCTATATACTATATGGCCAAAAAGGAGGCCATATATATAGTATTAAAATAGTAATTCCTTCATGTTTCATAAAATAATATGCTTAGTCACTTTCACACAAAGTAATGAGATATTCAGTCACTCAAAAATCTTACCAATTATGCTAGGCACATAGTAGAATGGAATATATAGAATAGAAAAATATGAAGAAATTGAGGATTGAGAACTTAGAAGGGATGGATGAATAAGTTTCCCAAATCACAAGGAACACCAATCACACAAACATAAGAAATAAGTGGTTCCCCAACTTGGGTACTGTACACTCAAAAGGTAGATTCCTTGCATATCTCTAGACTTTGTTTCTTCTAAAATGTGGTTTCGAGGAAACCACAACCTTTACAAAGCTTAAGCTCTACTAAGGAGAGTTTTGTCATTGCAACAAATCTCAACATCACAAGGTCCCAACAAGCTCAAGAGTGATTTGGAGTGCACAACACCTTGTACAAGCTTTGAGCTCTACTTCAGAGTGTTTCATTGCTGTAAAACCACTCAACCTTGCAAGGTCCCAACAAGCTCAAAATGTGATTTTAAGAATACCACAATCTTTACAAAATTGAGCTCTACTTGAGAGTGCTTTGACGTTGCAAAACCACTTAATCTCATATGATCTCGACAAGCTCAATATGGATGCATTCTCTCAAGAAGCACATCAACCCCAGTAGGGATACAAGAGAGAAAAAAGATCACAAGGAAAGAATGTAATATAAAATTATAGGTCCTTGTACTTTGAAGCATAATTTAACAAATAGTCAAGTAAATGATTTGACAACTAAAGCACACAAGTACAATATACAATTATTGATTTGATGTTGATAGTTCATGCACAACACTTGCACAATACCCAAGAGAATAAAGCCTTCTTATAGCCTTGGATTTTTCAAAATAACCTTTGAATTTATGCAACAACTATCTAATGACTACTGTAGATGTCTCCTTTGAGATTGGAATATCTCTCTAAAATTAACTTTAATTATAGGGAGACGTCTCTTCTAAAATTGGGATGTTTTTGTGGAGATGTCTCTATGGAGACTTCTCCTCTTAAAAGATGACATCTCCTACCTTTGGAAAATGTCACTTTTGTAGGTACTCCACTTTAGCCAAGATGTCCTCTACTTTTGGAAGACATCTTCTCAGGTTTTAAACTTTGGTTCCTTAGACTTCCTCTTGTTGATTTAGCTTTCTCTCGATCATTGGAGCATCTTCATTTAGCTTATAGTCCTTGTACTCATTCATGATCCCTTGAGTCCTTGTGCACTCATCTTTGTCAATGAAGTCTTTTGCTTGGATATTCCATTGTAGTTCTCATCTCATTAAGTTCCTGCAAAATCATCACCTAACATAGACATTTTATTATTCTCCATTTTTCTTAAGGTTTTGACCAAAACGTCAAAAATCTTCATGTTTTTGGTGATGTCCAAAATTTAAGAAAATGAGTGAGTTGATAAACTAATAAACAATAATAATAATTAAAAATTATTAAGATGTATAAATTCTAATGGTAGCTAGGGTTATAACTAGGATTAAGACTTTAAGGCTCAAGGTACAAGATAGAGATTACATGAACCATATAAAACTTATATGCAACAAAACACATGATATAGAAGCATGATTTGTCTATAGCATAATCTATCTTCAAAAAACTATCCACAATACATATAGCCACTAAAACATCCTCATCATGTACAAAAATCGCATATGTGTGAGTCCACAATCAAAACCACATATGTGTACATCAAACTACTCATAAGCATCACATTGTCCATAAACATTCTCCAAATAATAAATTCCATAAACATCACACTCTCCATAAACATTTTCCAAATCAAACTATCCATGTACATAGAAAATTCTCCCCCTTTTTGGATGTCATCAAAAAGGAGAGATGACCCAAGGACTCTAATCACCAACCTCTATAGCATCATCGAAGTCCTCATCTGAAGTAGCTATAGAATGAGAAGTTCTGTAAGTCTCCTCCTCATAATCATCGTTGATGGTACTAGCACTAGATGTGTGCGACTTTTCATCATCATCTAAAGAGGGTGGCTAGTTAGGAGCTCTCCATGGATGAAGCTTCACTCAAAATCAAGATGAAGTTGGTGGATCTAGTTGGGCTAGAGTCTACTATGAGAATGAGGAAGCTTCCTTCCTCTAATAAGTGATGGCATCAACAAGCCTTCATTTGAAGAAAGTCCCAAAGATACTCTCCATAGCCTATTACTCGAAAGATCTAGGAACATCATCCTGATGAAAGATGGTGCCAAGCTACATAGGCTTAGAATGCTCCCCTTAGACATATGTTGGTGTTACATCAGGTTTAGAATTGGACTCATTTCCTAAGTCATAGGCATAGGAGTGTCTAGCTACTACAAAGTATCTTTGTGGAGCAAGAATTTCCTCCTTACTATCTGAAATGGAAGGGGTTGTGACCTTCTCAAATTGCTACCCATCAATTAGAAGTGGTACTATAGCAACGTCCATTCTCTTACGCAAGTAGGAAAGATTCCTACCAATTATCACCAAAGTATGAGCAAATGGTTGAAGTAGCTTCTTTAGGGAAGATCTCATCTATCCACCACTATATTTGGACCTTTTCAACTGAGGAGAGGCTTTGGATGATGATGTTTCTCTCTTCTTCTATGATGGAGGTGGACTAGTGATGGGCCCCTCTTCATCTGCATGTGAGTAACTCCTCTTCACTACATACTCCCCAAGCCTCCTCTTGCCTTTAAGTCAAGGCATCTTCAAAATGGACATACCTCTTTGATGAATTAATAGGCTAATGTGGTGAGGATGCCTAAATATCCTCTCTTTGGTGATCATGTTCAACATGTCATGGTAGAGAGTATGGCCCAAGTCCAATCGTTATCTTGTAAGTAGGAAGTAGAGAACAAAAGCTTAATGTGTCAAGAAATAGTTATAGGTTCCCCCTTTTACAATAATTTTATACAAAATAATAAGAAATAAGGTGGAAACATCATGTTTCTATAAACTCTACCTCTACCAAAAGATATAGACTCCCCAAACAAGGCATCACCAAACTCATCATGTGTGACAGGAATTATACCATTCGAAAACATATCATTCATAGAATGAATGGCAACCTAAAAAAAATTAGCACTAGAAATGCCAAGTAGTGCATTTACTACTTTGGAAGGTACATCAATTACTAAACTCCCAGTCATTATAGTAAATGCCCCAATAGCAACATTGGTAATAATAATATTACAATAAAAATATCTTCAAAGACCTTCAGGAACACAAAAATCCATGGCAATGAAAGTAGCCCAGTTCAAATCTTGAAAATAACTCAGAAATAATGTTAACAATTTGACTCACCTGAAATCGGTGCTAGGTGTTGGTAGACATGAAATGGGGGATGTAGGTACTTGGATTGCTAGGGAAGCCTCCCCTTGATCTCTTCTTAGGTGGCACCCTTGACGTTTCAACCTTCTTGTGGGCCATAGTTGCTCAAATCACTATCAATGGTGGTTCCTTGGTCATCTTTGATGAAAATGAGCACAATGAGGATTTTTAATAAGAAATAAGATGTCTTTGAAAGATGTCTCATCTACATTTAGAACTTCATGTAGACATCTCTTTTTCAAAGTAGATGTCTCTACCATGCTGAAGGGAAAAATAGGTAGAGGTCTCATTTTTGGAGTAGATGTCTCTAGGGAGACATCTCCTTTTTGAAGTAGATGTCTTCATGATACGACTTGACAGGATGGGGTTTAGGAATGGCTAACAAGAATTATAGTCTTGAAAGATACACATCATTAATAAATACTTACCTATACTTACCTTTCTAGCTAAGGAGAATGGAGGTGCCTAGTATGCTAGAGAATGAGATTCCTCCTTCAAGGTTGTTCTTCTTTCACAAACTTCTTCAATTTCCAAGGCTTGGCTTCCCCTCATGAATTTGTTGGAGAGAGTCTCCTCATTTCCTTGTTTCTTCCTTTTGACTCTCCATTCCTTATTAACTCCCTTTTCCTTTTGAATTGTTCATTTTTTCCTATGGTCCTACATAATTTCTTTTCTTGATGCATTTTGTTAAGACCAAGGATTCTTATGATACTAACAAATATTCATATGATACCCAAATTTATTATAGTAATAACATTTCACCTTCCTATAGTAGTTAAAGTGATCATACCTTGGAGCTGCTCTTAGTTGAAATGTGATACTTGTTGACACTTTAATATTTGGAGAAGCCTTTTGTTGGGATGAAATTTGAGTAGATGTTTCTTCTTGTGAGTAACACCCTAGTACACTTTTATCATGTGGACTTCTTCCTTTTCCATCATCCTAGTTGGTTTAGATAATTCTTTCCTTGTTATCTTCTTGATTTGTTTCCTCTTCGTCATCCCAACTTTTATAGATGCTACTTCTTCTCCTCCTTTCTTCACTAGACTCTTTCTTTTGAAACCTGTAAGCATTGGGGCATTTAGAGGCCATATGGCCTCTTCCAATAGATATCCAACATTCCATTAAAAAAGTTTCAAAATTTGAAAGTTTAGATTACTTACCTCTACTCTTATCTTTGCTATCCAAAATTTTGTTGATGAGTTAAGTGCATCCATCTAAGATTAATACCAAAACTATGAGCCTCACATACTTAAATAATTTTTGCATTTGAGTCTTCCAACATGTAAAGGTGATCCCATTGAACATTGGTAACTTGATGTATGATCCTCTTTCTATTGTTTACTCCTAAGTTGTTACACTCAAAACTAGGAGTACCATGCTTCAATACCACTTGAGAACTAAGAACTTAAAATGGAGGGATGAATAAGTTTCCCAAATTACAAGCAAAACCAGTCACACAAACACAAGAAATATGAGGTTTTCCAACCTGGATACTTCACTCTTGGAGGATAGATTCCTTGCACACCTTTAAACTTTGTTTCTTCCAAAATTTAAGTTAGAAAACACCACAACCTTTACAAAGCTTGAGCTCTGCTAAGGAGTATTTCATTGCTATGACAACTCTCAACCTCACAAGTTCTCAAAAAGCTCAAGAGTGGTTTGAAGGGAACCACACCTTATACAAGATCTAAGATCTTCCTTGGAGTGTTTCATCACTATGAAACCACTCAATCCCACAAGATCACAGCAAGCTCAGAATGTGGTTTCAAGGATCTCACAACCTTTACAAAATTGAGCTCCACTTTGGAGTGTTTTGACATTGCAAAACCACTCAATCCCACAGGATCCCAACAAGTTCAATATGGATGCCTTCTTACAAGAAGCACATCAACCTTAGTATGGCTATAAGAGAGAAAAAAATCACAAAAAAAGAATGTAATCTAAAATTACAGGTCCTTATACTTTAAAGCACAATTCAACAAACAATCAAGCAAATGAATTGATAACTGAAGTACACAAGTACAATATAAAATGATTGATTTGATGGTGATAGTTCATGCACAACACTTGCATAATATCCAAGATAATGAAATCTTATTATAGCCTTTGAGTTTTTAAAATCACCTTAGAATTCTTGCAATGATATCTAATGACTAGTCTAGATGTATCCTTTGAGATTGGGACATCTCTCTAAATTGACTTCACTTATAGGAAGATGTCTCTTCTAAAAGTAGAAAGTTTTTGTGGAGACATCTCTATGGAGATGTCTTCTCTTGAAAGAAGATGCCTCCCATTTTTGGGAAACATCTTCTATGCATGTACTTCACTTTGAAAAAGATGTCTTCTACTTTTGGTAGATTTCTTCTTAGATTTTGAACTTTGGTTCCTTAGGCTTCCTCTTGATCATTGAAGCATCTTCATACAGATTGTAATCCTTGTACTCATTCATGCTCTCTTAAGTCCTTATGAACTCATTTTTTCTGATGAATTCTTTTGCATGGATATTTCGTTATAGTTCTCATCTCATTAAGTTCTTGCAAAATCATCACCTAGCATAAACATTCTATTATTCTCCATTTTCCTTAAGGTTTTGACATACCAAAAGGTTAACAAAAATAAATAGAGAATTAGTATAATATGAGAAATTGAGAAAAAATTTAGTTATCAAAATGCTGCAAATGAAATTAGATTTAGAGAAAATTTATTATTTTGATGTAGCATGGAAGAACTAATGTAGAGAAAATTGTTGTTGGGAGAATACATGCTAGACGTTAAAGAACCAACAGGTTTGATGCTATGATAGAATAGTGGACTACATGTAGTAGCACTTCAAAAATGTTTTTTTAATAGGATATGGAAATTGATGTCCTTGTAGATAAGATAAAATGTAGGCACCATTTTTCAGAGATTGAACCACTAGAAAAGGACCTTGCTAGTTGAGGGAGAACTTTATATCTCAAGAGTTTAGAAAATGGTAAAGCAATAAGTTTCCTTCATAAATCTCTCTAATTTTAATATGCTTAGAATGATGACATTGAATATTTTCATGATATTCATGTAGATTCTTATGAGCAGCTTAATGTTTCTCTTTGAGAAGATTTAACTTAATGTATCACATACTATTATTCTCTTGATCTGAGTACCAATCATATAGAGTAACATGAAGATATGAGATATGAAGCTTAATTCGTAAGATTACCTCAAAATCATAGATTAAAAGATATGGGGTATGACTAGTGATTGTATAGGAAATAGTATGATAGACCAAAAGGGCAAGAGATAGTTGGATGTACCAATTACATTGGGTTTTATTGACCATGGTATGAAGAAAATGGGTGAGGGTCTTATTAGTGGATTCATCTTTCCCATTGAATTAAGGGTAATAAGATGAAGAGAATAATTATATAATGTGATATGTAGAACAAAAATTAGCTACCTTCTTACTTTTGAACTCAAGTCCATTATTAGTTACAATTTGAAAAGGTATATCAAAGAAAATGATAATATGGTTGATAAGAAAATGATAGATGAGACAAGACTTTGTAGAATGCAAAGAAATGACCTCTACCCATTTTGTAAAATATTCTATAGTAGTTATAATAAATTAGTATCTAGTGGATGAAGGATGACTAATGAGCAACTTTACCTAAGGTTAGTCATCAATAGCCTAGAGAGATAACACAAGTGGTTAAAGAATATGATCCTAAGTATTCACAATAAACTTTTGAATGAACTTGATCATGAACTATCTTACTCAACTAGATTAAGAGAACATAGAAAAATTCCTACAATGAAAACCTTATATAAGATATTAGGATTCACTTATTAGAGATGTCGATCATACTTGCATAAGGTGTTTTTTTGAGTCAACATTAGATGGCCAATCATTTCATTAGTAGTGAGACAATGAAAAATAATTAACATATTGATTATTTTCATCATTTGTGTTAATAGTAATAGTTGAGATGTTAGAATATTGTGTAACAAGAAGTAAGAAAATAGATTATAGAAGTTGATCACATATGGTAGATAGATCATCATCAATTGAAAATGTTGGCAAAGCATCATCTAGCATATTTTCAAAATGTAGAATATGAATTAAGGTAATAGCTAAAAATAAGAAATATGTTTCTTAGTAACCTTTAGATAAGAAATAAGATGAGGAGCTTTACAGTCATATTCATCATAAACTTGGTTTATGATGACTTGAGAGTCATCATAAATAGTAATGATTCTAACTTAGTTTTGTCAATCTAGCAAGAGATTAGGAATTTGAGCTTCATATTTAGCTATATTGCTAGTAAATGAAAAGTCAATTTTGTAAGCTATGGAATGGTTAGATATAGAAAGATAAAGATAAAAATATTGATTGAATTGTTGAGGGTGTAAGATGAAAAGAAAGGTCAAGGATTCTTTAATGTAGTCAAAGGCCTTTCAATACATCTCTAGATGAAATTGTTATAATTACAAAGTAAATGAGTTAAAGAGTGGAGATGATTCATAATATGGGTGATAAAGTGATAGATGAATTGGAGATGATGTTGTAAAATATGCATATCTTTGATGTTCCTAGGTTGCAAAAGATTCATGATAGCTTTAACCTTGTCAAGGGTAACTACTATATAATGTTGAGACACAAGATAATCCATCATCTTATCTATAATAACTCCAAAAATTCATTTCTTAGAATTAAGACAAAGGTTAAACTTGTCACAATCAGTTAAGACTTGGTCTAACTTAGAAGCATGATTAGATGCTAAATTGAATTTGATAGTCAAATTGTCAACATAGTGATTGACTATCTTAAACATCATATCATTAAACATTCTTGATTTTGAAGGGAATTTTAATATAGTAAAATTTTCATCAATGAGTCATATAAGTAGTATATTTATAGTGCTATGTATTTATCTAATTTGATTCTAACCATAAAATCCATTCACAAAGGATAAAATGACATGACTAGTTGTTGAGTCTTTAAGCTAATTAATATTTAGTAGAGAAAATTTGTCTTCAAGTGTGATCATGTTATGATCTTAAAAGACAATACATATGTGAATGACATCATTCTTCTTGGGAATTATCACCATGTTAAAAATCAACTCAAAATGTCAAAAAAATAAATAAACCAAGAGTTTAGTAATTTCTTATTTTATAGCAAGAGCTATAGCTAGATGAATATTTCTAACCTTCTTGTTAATAAGTTTAGAACCTTCTTCAAAAATGATGTCGTGCTATACTATCCTTGAATCTAAATCAAGTATGTCATTATAGCCCTAAGCAAAAGTAACTGAGTGCTTTTCTAAAGTAACAAAGATAGATTCATAGTAGTCTTGAGAGAGAAGAGTACTAAGTTAAAGTATCTTTACCTCATCTTTGCTACTTAGTATAGGTAGATCCATTAAATGATAATTCACAAAATAGGGCTCTTTATCAAGGAAGGAGAGATTTGACTAGGAAAGTAGTTCATTCTTAGTAATATATAAGAAGACTACTAGTGATGGACACTTGTTGAACATGACTTAAAGCTAATAAAATACATGTTTATGGTTTGACATATTGGATTTGCAGTACAGCCTAAGATGAGATATTAAAGTAGAGATAATGGGCATGTTCACTTGTACCATAATTAAAGAAGTTAGTTCATATAAAGATTCAAAAAAAATGGCACAAAATGTTAAAACTAGGTAACATCAAAACGTTACATGTCAGAAGTTAAATTATTTTGTTGAAGGAATAGGATTGTTTTATTGGATTATATAAGTGGAGGAGAAGAAGAAATTTGCATGAAATATTTCATTTTTAATAGAGAAAGTTAGACAATAAATTGAGAGTAGAGTCAAAAGAGACAAAAGTAGAAAATCATAGGTCAATAGGTAAAAAGAGAAATAATGATAAGTGGTAGTAGTAGGCAAGGATCTAGGGGTGTAGCCAGTAGTAGCAAAGGACTACAACAACCATGCATTCTTTCTCCCAGGAATCAAATGTGAGTAAATTAAACCCTACTTAGGAATTTGCATATACTTAAGCACTATTTCTATGCCTTTAATTGTAGTAGAAATTTTGGTTCTTGAATTTTTTGCATATTTTTACTATAAAATGTTATGTTACACTTGATCTATGTACAATTATATAGATTATGTAGTTAATAAATTATAGATTTTGTATTTTATTTCAATTTTCTTGTGGGAAGTGAGATCCCTATGGGTAGTACCTTGGTTTTGAGGGTTTGGTAAATTTTTCTTTTCTAATATTAGAAATTGAAATGCATGTAAATACATGGTTTTTTCTTGTTGATTGTGGATGGAAAGTGAACTATTTGCCCAAGGTTTTAGCTAATTTAGGACTTGGATCTTAATACATAAGCAATTTTTATAAACCAGATAAATCGATACATAAGCAATTTTTACAAATCGATATAAACCAGATATCTAGCCATCCTATTCCTTTGAAATGTTGAACTCTTAGACTTTCTGGATCTTCTTTTACAAATCGATAAACCAGATATAATGGGTGATCTTCTTGATCTTCTAGTTTTCACTCCACTACTTGTTCCTAATTCAAAAACTTTCTTTTCATCTTCTTCTGATAAAGAATCAATCTTAGAATCTAGAATATCTTTTGAAATTGTTAAATTTTCCAAATTATCAATCTTCTTGGTCATGAACTGAAAATAGTATTTCTTAAGCCTTTATAGTAACAAAGAATTGTTGATGTACTAAAATTATAAGGATTATGAACCTAGAGGCTGAATTTTCAGCCCTCCTTCTAGAGCCAAAAGAACTGTTGGCGACCGTTTGGGACGCGACCGCCAACGAGTGTCCTCGAATAGGATTTAGGTGCCTAGTGGTCTCTGGCAACACCAAGGCCCAGATACCTCCAAATAGACTCAGTAGTTAACGTGAGTATGTGTGTGTGCTGTTGCGACGTGTGGTTGTGTAAAATGAAATGATTGCGTTGTGTGTAAACTACAAATGACTTATCTTAAAGAGATTTAGCCAACTTTGCCAAGTACTGTGAGTTGTTGAGAGTTCCTATTTTGTTCAATTGCCTAGTCTACGTGGTCCTTATAATACCTACTTGTAACAAATAAAATT
>MNCI01029388.1:184397-243780 GCA_015680685.1 Gnetum montanum
TGGTTTAACCACCATAGAGACAAAAAAGCTGCGGGTGACAAGTGTCCCATGTAGTTGCCAAGTGTCTTCATTCAGTTGCCAAGTGTCTTCATTCAATTGCAAATTGTTCACCATGGAGATAAAAAGGTTGTGGATGATAAGTGTCCCATGCAAGTGACAAGTGGCCATTGTGGAGATAAAGAGGTTGTAGTTGACAAGTGGCCTATGCAATTGACAAGTGGCCCTTCAGTCACCAAGTGTCTTCATGGTAATCAAAATTAAAATTAGTTACAAATATCATAGTTGCAACTATCATAGGAAGTTACAACTTCCATAGGAATAAAAGGGATAATAGCCAAATGTCTTCTTTATAAATGATGCTATACAAAAGTCCCTTAAATCTCTTTCCATTGTGAATAAAAACACCCCTTTTTAAAGTGGAAAGGATGTTGAATTAAAATAAGGGGCTTAACAAATTTTAGCAAAATGAATGATGCTGAAGCCACGTTAATGATAAACCAAATACCAACAATTGGATAGACATATTTCTCAACCAAATTTAACAAGCCATCCCAAACTACTAACGTGTTTCTAGCTGATCCGCCTTCATTATCACTGGAAATGATTTCCAGATGCATCATGTTCATGTGCAGATGTTCAAGAAGAAGGGATCCAAGCCCAGATCCAAGTCCTCCACCAATGGCGTTGAAACCAGAAACCCTGAAGACTGGTGCAGTTGTCAAGTTCTCAACGGCAGACATCGGCAAAGTACCCTGTACCCATTTTCGTGACCACCGCGGCACAAGTTTTTGTTGGCCTACATAGACAATGCCCTGCCGGTGCCATTGTCGTCCTCTCTGTTGACACCCACTATATTTTTTCGGCCACCGTGCTAGCCTTGAACTTTGTCAGCTCGCATCAGTGCAGGAAGAGGATCGCGCCATCCAAAAAAATGCCGGCATCATGTAAATTTCCTGTCAAACCCTCACGGCACCATAGGCTAGATTTCCAAGTGGATTTTGCGGTTTCTTGCACGATTCTGCATCATTGTCGACTACTAGGATTTGAGTGAGCGATGAAAAATAGAGGAGATGGTAAAGATGACAAAGGGAGTCACGAGAGTGGCTGAGGTAGGATGGGAGCTGTAACGCAGATCGTCGAGATCGCTAAGCAAAGCTAATTTTTGTGCGGCATCAGAGTATCGGTGGAGCTTTGCGAGCACCATCACAGAGAACGCAGCGTAGGCGAGCTGCTTGTGCAGCTTCAGCAGGAATCATACGTGGAAATGTAGCCAGTAGGCTCATTCTCCTTCTCTTCTTTCTGGTTCATGGCCAAATTTTCCCGATACTACGTGCTACTGGAGTATCTATGATTTCTATTTTTTTTCTTGCATCCAGTAAAAATGGCTGCACATAGCAATGTTGTTGTAATTTCCGACCATAGAGGTTTGCTCAAGTTGCAGGTCATGATTGATCTTGTTTGCATTTTTGGAGAGACTGGAGACACAATTAATTTTTTTCTTGTAGAATATAGCTATAAATGTTGATTCACTGCAAGACCTCCATGTGTGCTCTGCATTTATTGAATTTTTGGGACCAGATTCTTAGCAGGATGCCCTTGTCTTGTTGGCTATTCAGACAACAGATGAAGCAAGAATCTCCAATGGACTCATAGGAAGAGGAGTAGATCTTATTAATTCTTTGAATATGGCACCATAGTCCAACTAAGACTCTGCTTCAATACATATGAGTGCCATGACTTTTACAGCCAGTTCAGGATACGCACCTACTGCACTCTCACCACTGAGCATTACACAATCAATACCATCAAGAATAGTATTTGCTACATCAGTTTTTTCAGCTTGAGTTGGACGTGGAGACTTAATCATAGACTCCAACATTTAGGTTGCAATTACGACTAGTTTGCCTAAGAGATTGCACTTGTAAATCATCATTTTCTATGCCAAGAATATTTTCTCAATCGGAATCTCCATACCGAGATATCCTCGAGCAACCATAAAAGCATTAGACTCTCTTAAAATATCATCAAAATTTACAACACCTTCCTGATTTTCGACCTTTGACATCAACATTACCTTTTTTGACATGCTTCCCAAGCACCTGCCTCACGTGCACCAGATTTGAACCCTTACAAATGAAGGAAGGACGATCATATCTATCCTTCTCTATAAGAGTTGGTAGATCAACCACAATACTAGGGAGGTTAACATTCTTTCCCTCCCCAAGAAAAATCGTGTTTTTACAGCGGCGTCTTACTGTCCCAGCTGTAGGATCCACGGACAATACGGTCAGTGTGATGGTACCATCAGCACATAAAATTGTGTTGCCAGGATTCAAGTCTAGCAATTTTTGGTAGCTCATGGAGATCACTTTAGTGTCTCCTTTTATATTGTAAGCTATAGTAATTGTTAATTGCTGACCCTCATGTTGCTGAATTTTACCATCCTTCAAAAAAAATAGTGTGAATTTCCAGGCCCTTGAAATCTTTGCCCCAGATTTACCTAGGGCTTCCTACATTTTTCTTTCAATTTCATCATGCCAACCTGTTCCATAAAATGGCCAAAATGTGCCAAAATTTCTACCCACTTTAAAAGCGTAAAGAAATTTATGCAAGCCCCATTTACCTTGATTGTCTTTACCTTTATTCTTGTCTCTTCTACTTGGCTCAAAAGCTTTTCTCTTAGTAGATGGATCAGTAATAATATTTGGGGGTCTAGAAGTAGTTAGTCTTTCCTTAGATTGAAGACTATATCCATTTTCCTCATTATTATTGCATTCTTCATCTGATCACATATCTTCTTCAGAACTTAATAGAGAAGAAGTATCACTAGATCCATTGCTATAACTTGCATAGTGAACACTAGATAACTCATAATCAGATTCAATATCAAGAAAGTTGGACATCATAAGGTGACTGTCATCCTCATCTTCTGCTAACTTAGTGTCTTGATGTTTATGCTTTATATTTTTCCTTTCTTCCTTGATATTTACTCTTGGCAAAGCTTTTTCAAGCTTCACTATTTTGTTAGACATATCTCTCATTGATTGTCCTTTTTCCGATTCTACTCTTTCATGTCCTTGCTCTATCTTAACATGAGATGGACCTAGTAAAGCTTTAAACTAAGCAAAATCTTGCATAGGAATCATAACTCTTTCTTCTTTTTTTTGAATTGCTATATTTTCTTCAGGATTTAACTATTTTTCTAACTGTATAGCTTCACTAAAGTAGTCATTTAGCGTAGTTAAGTTTGGAGTTCTCCTTAACCAAATTGAAATGTTGGGGTTAATAGCCTTAAGATAAGTTTCTTTAAGCATTTCTTCTGATGGCCTATATTGTCTTTGAAAGAGTCCACAAATTCGTTGAAACTTGATGTTAAAATCTCTAATTGACTCTTTAACTCCCTGCTTAGCTTGTATTATCCCACAGTATAATTGTTTTTGATCTAACTGATTACCAAACTGGGCCAAGAAAAGATTCTTCATGTCATTCCAACTTGTAATACTATTACTTGGTAAGTTCGAATACCAAATTTGAGCCATATTCTTTAAATTTGATACAAACAACCTACAAGCTTGATCTTCATGTTGAATATTTGCATGAGCTAAAGCTAACTCAAACATGTGAATATCTTCTTCAGCTAAATAAGCTTTTCCAGGAATAAAAGGCTCAGGAAAATATTTCTAAACTACCTTAGAAATATTATTCTAATTTTGAAATCCTAGTGGTGTAACTCTTTGCCAAGGATTTGCCATCCTATTCCTTTGAAATGTTAAACTCTTAGACTTTCTGGATCTTCTTCTACAAATCGATAAACCAGATATAATAGGTGATCTTCTTGATCTTCTAGTTTTCACTTCACTACTTGTTCCTAATTCAAAAACTTTCTTTTCCTATTCTTCTAATGAAGAATCAATCTTAGAATCTAGAATATCTTTTGAAACTATTAAATTTTCCAAACTATCAATCTTCTTGGTCATGAACTGAAAATAGTATTTCTTAAGCTTTTATAGTAACAAAGAATTGTTGATGTACTAAAATTATAAGGCTTATGAACCTAGAGGCTGAATTTTCAGCCCTCCTTCTAGCGCCAAAAGAACTGTTGGTGACCGTTTGGGATGCGACCGCCAACAAGTGTCCTCGAACAGGATTTAGGTGCCTACTGGTCTCTGGCAACACCAAGGTCAGATACTTCCAAATAGACTCAGTAGTTAACGTGAGTATGTGTGTGTGCTGTGGCGACGTGTGGTTGTGTAAAATGAAATGATTGCGTTGTGTGTAAACTACAAATGACTTATCTTAAAGAGATTTAGCCAACTTTGCCAAGTACTGTGAGTTGTTGAGAGTTCCTATTTTGTTCAATTGCCTAGTCTACGTGGTCCTTATAATACCTACTTGTAACAAATAAAATTTTGTGAAAACATTTGAGCACAGCTCCACAAATCTACTCCTAATTTTCCCCAAAGAAAGAGATAGTTCCACAAGAAAACTAGAAATAGAGCAAGATTCAATGGAAATAAGCAGAAAAGAAAAGAAAGCAGATTTGTGTAGACCTCAAATATTTAAACAAGGTAAAATGACACGAGTAAACACTTTACAATAAAGCTATCCCAAATTCAATATCTACGAATTGTTCAAACTTCCAAGGCTCAAATAAGCAATTTCTTCAAGACAATCCTACTATGCTACCAAAAAATTGCTGCGTAAACTACCACGTACGAGACTCCATTTTGGCTAGATAATGGATGTCAACAATTGCATTCAACAGAACCTTCAAAAGACTTGACAATTTCTGATTGAAATACCATGGAGATTCACTTTAAAGATAAAAAGAAGCTATTCTGGTCCCATCAAAATACCAAAGATTTTCTGAACCCTCTTGACTATTGAATCGTTCAACGGCATGACTACAAGCAGAAGCTCTCTTACAACAATCCCAATAGCGGTTCTTATATGTTGCACAATAATCAAATTTTCTACTAAAACGCTCTTAAGGCTTTTAAACATAAGCACTTTTATGGCAAAATTTTAACAAAAATTTTCTATCGGGCAACAAGAATAATAAGAGCAATCTAAAAATCCCAAAATTACTTGCCAAGGATGATACTATCTAAACCACTAGCTAAACAATTTAAACAAAATAAAAATAGAACATAACTCACAGGACTATGACAAAGATGTTGAAATCCTTTCTTTAGCAAGTCATATTACAAGCAATATTTCACAATATCTTTTACAAATGCTCTTCCCAAGAGTCAAAGTGTGTCTCCAACTGTGAGCTCCAAGTCCTCCAAAGTGTGTGATGTGAGACCTCAAGTGTCTTCTCCAAAAGTGTGATAAGTGAGAAGGCAAGGATTT
Organism: Gnetum montanum; assembly: GCA_015680685.1. Classification (NCBI taxonomy): domain Eukaryota; kingdom Viridiplantae; phylum Streptophyta; class Gnetopsida; order Gnetales; family Gnetaceae; genus Gnetum; species Gnetum montanum. The sequence goes on from MNCI01029388.1 coordinate 189,753, forward strand.
ATGACAAAAGACAAATAACATTAACAAAATGTACTAGACTATAAATACAGGACACATAAAATACTTCCCACATCTAGTGCTTATATTCAATATACAAATTACCACTAGATGCTTTAGCATTCTTCCTTAACTAAATTAAGCTAGTTCCTCTTTGGTTTATATTCAATCATCGATTGTTGTACATGTTATGCACTTATAGTTCTGGGATGTGATCCCTTTACCTTCAAATATTCCTTTCAAGGGAAGCTTCTAGATTGTGGATCAAGCAAGTGTTTTCCAAGTGGTACTAAATGATGTTATCTTCATAGGCTTAAGAGTATGCTTATCAAGGCATGGTAGGCTACAACAATGTTGAAAACCATGTGAAATCCTTAAGCATGAAATCACCATTAAAAAATCATGCTAGAAAACAATGGTAAGTATAATCTCTAAAGAAGACATGAAGAACAACTTCATATCTTAATTCCAAGCATGTATACAAGTATGAAAACAAGATAGAATCAAAAAGCATATACCCAATAGTATCTCTCCCCCATGACTAAGTTATAAGGTACTAACCTTGGATAACATTATCTAACGACATGTACTAGAGAACACTGGTGTAATAATTATAGATGTAAACATGGAAAATAACAAATCAAAAAGGATCCAAAAACTTGCAAATCTAAGACCAAAGTAAATTAAGATAATAAAACATGCAATAAAAAAATAAAAGTGGAAGAAGATAGTCCTAGTTAAATCCTTAAGCTCATTGAGTCATAACCATACGTGTGGAAGCCCAACCAAGTGCCTTATGCTATGAAACCACCAACATCCTAGGAATTAAGCATGTGCTCACTTGCTCATAGTGCCATACCACCAACGGTTCACAAGTGGGTCATCCCTATATTAGGCTCCTACCTTTCTTACCCTTATGAAACTGATTCATGGGACACTTATGGATTCCTAACAACAAGTGAGACATTAGCATCCAATGTGACTATATCCCATTGGATGGCCAATCTTATTCTCTACATTTCCTGATTGAATTCTTAACCCACATAATAATGGACAGGACATGAAATGGAATGAATGAAGAATGAATGATGAAGGAGGAAGGGATGGAGGAAGGGAGAGAGGGATGGAGAGAGAGAGAGAGAGATCATCAAATTTCCTACCAATCATTCAATAAGCATGTTCCACATACTATGAGAGATCCACTACCACATCTTGTCACTACTACTTATGCTCTTGGTAGGAATAGCTCTCTAGGTTCTTCTTCTAAATCCAAGGTCATATCTACCCCCATCAATGTCATCTAGCCTTATTTCACAGTCTAACCATTAGTGAAATCAAACCAAGACAACATGTTAAAATATATCTAGAAGTTAAGATCCTAGTTTAGTTTTCCTCCATCGATGCATGTATGAATGATCTTTTTGGATGCACTTACCAATTCTTATTTCAACAAAAATTATCATACCATGAATAGAAAATGATGAATATGATCACTATTTGGATCTATCATTACAGATTTTAACCCTTGGAAGTAGATGGATTTAGAAATCAAGTGGAAGTAATACTTGATGTTAGCAAAGTTCACTAAGTAAGAAACTTTTAAACCTTCATGATCATGAGTAGAGATGGACTAGGAGATTATCATGAACTATTACATTGGAGTTCAAGTAATTTAGGCAATGGATTAAACATGGAAATGGCTCCTAAGAGTACTGTTTGAACCACTTACTTTGATTTAGTGAAGCAATTACATGGTTGATTCAAGATGGTAAAAGTACCAATTTGTGTGGAGAAATAATGGAAGTTATATTATTTTTTTCATAATCTCTTCTTTTTATTGTTATCATTCTATGAATTTTATTTTTATTTTATTTATCTTTTCATCATTTTCATCTTTTCTTTTTTATGTTAATAGGATTTTTAATGATGCATGAGGGTTATGAAAATAACTGGAGTGTTGGATCAGTACTTAGAGTCTTTAACTTGCATGATAGGAGAACTCATCCTATATCACATGGCATGCATAATTTTGTAAGATCATAAATCTCTTCTTACTAGGATGGCTAGGTAAGGAAACATATGCATCTTCATCAAATTACATAAATTAGACCAATTCAATTGTTGCAAGGATCCTTCATGACACATCTTTTTCTTGCTAGTGACCAAGCACTCTTTGGAGATTTCAAGACTCACATCTTAAGGTATGGATCCATAACCTTCCCATGGTTCTATTAGCATTAGCTTTAATAGCTTATAGTAAGATTCCTAGTTCCCTACTAAATCTGAGATTGGTTCACTAATGATGAATAGAAGAAAATGGGTGGATGAATTTTGGTGCATGAGAATGTCATTGATCAAGGCTCTACATCAGATCCATATAGCACTTTCACATCATCATCACATTTTTAACTCATCCATCATTCATTAGCTTATTTGGTGAGCATTCATAAAACACATTAATTGGTTTTCCTATACATAAATAAACATGCTTAAGAAAAGAAAAGATCATGAATGACTAATTTTTAATCTTAAAAATATAAAGAGTACTAACTAAACACATGAATTTTATTAAGGCATACAAGAAAAATAGTAGAATAGAAACAAAAAATTTGACATGGCATGAAGGATTATTTTTCATGAATAATCCATATGTATCACTTGATAGACCTCTAGGTACAAAAGATAAGATTTATCATTAGGTACATGTAGATGGAAAAGATATTCTTTTAGTGCTTCAAGTGTTTTGCATTGAGAAAAAAAATTTTATTTGGCTTGTTAGGATGATATATGTACACTACACTAGATTGGTGACTAGTGTGGATGATGTATGGTCATTCCCATTGAAATTGAAACTTACCAAAATGAGCCAAATATAGTTGATTAAAATAGAGAACCTTGTCACTAGACCTAAAATCAAACTTTCTTACACAAACATCATGGCAAGTTTTGGTGGAAGAATGTTCTAGTTCATTGCATATCAAGGTAATTCTATGGTTTTCATCAAAAAATTTGAGATTAATCAACCTCTTTTTTTGAGCAGAATCTAAGGTTATATTAAAAGCTGCAAAAAGTCAAGATTTTCATCTCAAGATCAATAGGAAGTTGTGGAACCTATTCATAAACTGACTTAAATGGAATGTAATCAATAAGATTTTTCCATGCCATTTGATAGGTCTATATGGCATCATTAAGCTTATTAGACCAATCTCTTCTTTACGTACTAACTATTTTTCTAAGTATTCTAACAACTTCATGGTTAGTAACTTCCGCTTGATCATTAGCTTGTAGGTGATAAGGAAAAGTTAACTTATGATTAACTTCATAAGATTCTAATAAATTCTTGAAAACCTTACCAATCAAATGTCTACCATTATTAGAGATCTAGATTCATGGGATATCAAACCTATGGAGCACATTATTTTGAAGAAAGTTTGCTACAGTGCTACATGAGTAGTTCTTAATGAAAACCACTTCTATCTAGTTTGTGTAATAATCTATGTATATAATAATGTATTCTTTATTGTTGAAGATAGGAGAAATGACACTAATGAAGTTAATCCTTCACATATCAAAGGAATCTAGTTGTGTTCCCTTCATACATGACAATATACCTCTCTCATACTATGAGTAATAGGATTTTCATAGTTCTCTTTCTAGTGTAGTGTTTACCACAGATGCCATGATGTGTGTGAGCCAATACATCACATTGGCATTCATCAGGAACATACTACCTTACAAGGACATCACAAGATCGCTTGTAGAGATGCTCTTTGATAACCAAGTAATGCATCACTTGATGCTGGGATTATTTGATCTTATGTTTATCCCACCCAGGAGGAAGTTTCTAGGCCACCAGGTAATTAAGAATGTCCCTAAACCATGGGCATTGATGTCTAGTATTTAATATAAAAATAACCTTCCAAATGTAGTCATCTTGAAAGTCATCAAGAAGCACATCTTCTTTCATATTGATAATTCTTAATCATGATAGATGATTTGCCATCATGTTTTAGACTTCCTTGTGATCAATCATATATAGGTCAAATTCCTTAAAAAGAACCAGTTATTCTATCACATGAGGATTGGCATCTAGTTTATTCATGAGGAATTCGATGATGCTATGATCAGTGTGAATGAAAATTTTGCATCCCAGAACATAATGCCTAAATTTTTTAAGTGAAGAAATAATGGCCATCAACTCTTTTTCTATGCTAATGTAGTTTAGTTAAGGTCCCACAATGCTTTTACTAGCATAGTAGATGTAGTAGGGCATCTTCTTTTCATCAAAGTGCATTAGGATGGCACCTAACAAAAAATTAGAAGCATGTATCATTATATGCAATGGTTGAGTCCAATTAGGACTCTATAACACATGAATTTGGATTAATTTTTCCTTAAGATATTGGAAGGCATTATCAGATTTCTTGCTCTACAAGAATGAAATGTTGTTCTTTGTGATCTCAAATAAGGAATTGGCTATTCTAGAGTAATCTGTAATAAAATGGTGATAATAACTAGTATGGCCTAGGAAAATCACGTCTTTAACCATCATGGGTATTTGTATCATGTTCTTGATGATGCAGATCTTTTCAAGATCAACTTCAATTCCCTTATTTGAAAATTTATGGCTAAGAATGATGTTCTTAGCCACTATTAGCTAGCTCATTTTCTAGTTTATCTTAAGTTCACTTGGTAGTGATGATGTAAAATAGCTTTGAGCTAAACCAAGTTTTCCTATCAATAAGTAGAAAAGTCATTCATAAAAGCTTCCATACTCTTGTTGATGTAATCTTGGAACTTGGACATTACCAACTATTGGAATGTTATTGGTGTATTGCATAATCCAAAGGACATGTGCTTGAAGGTAAAAGATCTCCCATGGACAAATGAAGGTATTCTTGGCTTATTCCTTTGTGCAATGTCAAATTAATTGTAAGCCGAGTACTAATCAAGAAAGCTATAGTACTCATCATTAGAGATCTTGTCTAATATCTAGTCTACAAAGGGCAACGGAAAATACTCCTTAAAATTCATAACTTTCAATAATCTATAGTTAATATAGACTCTTCATTCATTCTCCTTCTTGGGTGTGACTATAGTTAACTTGATCCACTCACTATCAAAGATAGAAGCAATGAAAGAAATCTACATATGATAGATGATTTTAGTTTTGACTATGTCCCACATATTTGAATTGAGTATATATTATAGTATCCATTGAGGAAAGGATCAATTCCTATGAGTTCAACATGAAACTTGGCAAACATTTTTCTCTACTTTGCAACTAACGTTTTCAATTTAATGTTTTGGATGATTATCATAAAGAAATTAATTATGAAAATATGATCATACATAAGAAAAAAATACATTAAGCCTTCATAAAGTGGCTTGAGTTCAAGAAGTGGTGTAGAAATATCCTTGGACAAATTAAGAGTGGCCTAGAATTTAAGATCATATTGCATTGATATAGCTTACTTCATTATGTTCTTAACTTTATAGATGATTAGACATCAAATAAGGCAAGAGCATCGATTAGTATCTCAAAGACCTGATGTGTGGCTTCATGGACCAAATATTCTTTGAGATAATTTATGTCTCTAATGGCATAGAGATGTTCTATAACACAGCAACTACAAGCATGCTTGCCATAAGACTAGGAATGATTACATGAGATTCACTTATAATGTGTCTTTTGAGTTTATCTTTCCTACTAATTTCAAGGTGGAGGCTTTGGAAAACTAAATTGACATCGATGGTGCTTAGCTAGCTCTTCTCATGATGATAGGGAAGCTATCTCCTACATTATTTTTTGGTTTAATCATCAAAAAATTAGCATGGAATGACCATCTACCCAAGGTGATTATAACATCATTCACCTATTCCATGGAGCATTTATATGATTTGTTTGCTAACTCCAACTTGATGTTAGTAATCTTGAGGGAGTAAAGCTCCTAATCAAGGTACTATTATAATAAAATAATATTAACTCTTAAACCAAAGTCACATAAAGCTAGGTAATAACATTTCTCATCAATTTGGATCTCCACCATGGGATTGTTAGGATCAGTCTTTTTTTTTGGGTAGATGACCTTATTTTATTACCCATGTTACCATCTTAGACATTTTAATTATTACAACACCATTACTATCAAGTGCCATCACATCCAAATAGCAAGATACATTTAAAGAATGCTTCCTTGAAGTAAATGGGTTACTCTAATAGTACTCAATAAATGGTATAGGGACTTCTTCAATTTGAACTCTTCTTCCACTAGAAGAATTATTCTATCCACATGAGGAAGATGATGGGGTGGACCTAGCCCCATGCTTCTCATGTTTATGTTTACAAAAAAATTCTCTTCCCATGGGATCTTAAATTATCCTCTATAACCAAGTTTGTAGGAGTTTGGTAATATTTTCTAGTAGCATAGGTGGAAGTGGGATCACCATAGTAGGTCATTTCATAAGATTTTGATTGCCTTGATTATGGTTGGCTAGTGATCCCACCTTACATGGTGAAACACCATGAATTTTGGGACTCCCATGAATTAGCAATCCCAAAATGTGGGCAAGAGTTCTTGCAAGTCTGGTGTCACACTGGACCATGCAGACAATGCCCTCCATAGCACAGTCAACATGGCACCCAGCCACAAGGCCAGTTTGCATGAACGAGGCATTGGGGGTAAACTGTATAGTCTGGCAATTTTTCTATCTCCAGGGCTGATAGGTTTGCTGAACTCTCCAACCTGCCCAGCTTGGCACTTGACCCGAATGGTGGTCTACCCAGAGACCATGCTAGGAGCTGTCGAAAGTGTTCAGGATGAGTTAAACACTTCAACAAGTTTTCTAATTGAAGGAACCTACTACGCTACGCTATGCTGCACAACATAGTAGGCCTTGAGAAGACTAAACAAGTACTAAAGATGCGCATTGACGATGACTCAGCCCTCCAGGGAATCTACCCCACTTCATCCTTGATGCACAAGCAACGTGACACAACAAAAATGTGGCAAATTTCGTTAGAATTCCTCTTCACTCAAGTGCTATGTTGTGCTATGTTACGCAGCGTAGCACAGCGTAGCAAGGATGCACTCTGCTAACACTCCTATTCAATATAGGTTTGCTCTGCTGACACGCCAGGACATGACTGACATCCCATGACAAAACATTTGCAAAATTAAGTTAGAATCTAAGCCAAGCTAGGTGCTACACTGTGCTATGCTATGCAGTGTAGCATAGTGTAGCAAGGGCAAAACACATGAAGGCCCTCTGCCAAGTGGTTCTAGTAAGAGGATTGCACTTGGCCACACTTTGGCCTCCAAGACTACTTATTCCACTTTGCCCTTAGGCCCCAAACAAAGTTTCTAGACAAAGTGTTGCAAATCATATAAGGATGCATGTCACATTGGCTTCTATGTTGTGCTACGCTACATAGTGTAGCACAGCATAGCTAAGACACAAAGCTTAAAAGTATCCCAAGGATAAACTCAGTAGGTCCAAAGACCTTTCAGCATGAAAGACAAGGTTGCAGTTGCTTGCCTAGCCAGGCTTCAGATAGGTGTTTTCGACTATTAGGCAAGATTTGTCTCGAGATTGGTGGCTATACTACGTAGCGTAGCACAGTATAGCATGTGAGTGCGCAAATATGTTGGGCAGCATAAACAGTGTAACACTCGCATGGAAGCCCCAAGACATCTCCAGTTAACTCTAGAACTTGTTGGCAATAGTTACTCTCATCCTGGCATCTCTTCAATAGACAAAATCAGCAAGTTTTCTTTGTTTTGCACCCCCTGACCATCCCCAAAGTTGTTCCTATGCTTGACCCTACTCACTAGAGTAGGGAAGACATAGTCCTAGAGCACAGGCTCCAGTTTACATTCATTGTTGGCATTTTTCCTTGTAACAAATGTGGCAGTTCACTAGACTCTGGCATGTGTAGTTTCAGTGGTATGGTCACAGCATAACAGATTTCACATCTAGCATCACACAGTAGCATGGCACAGTCATGTCTATACTCTGTGGGACCAAAGACACATGGCATCCAAACCATGTTTCTCTCTTGCATTTGACTCTATAAATACCCTGGTGAAGAACGTTCAAGGGGTTGGCTTGGAGCATTCAATTAGCTTTTGGCATTATTGGCTTTTGCAATTACTTCTTTGGCATTTGGCTTCTTGATTGACATCTTGGCATTTTGGCTTTCTGGTGATTAGCTTTGGCAAGGAGACTGTCAAGTAGAAGGTTTTTGTTAGTAAGCTATTAACAACAGTTCAAAGAGCTATGATCATACTGCTTCATTACAAGCTGTGCCTATCCACACTACCCATTTGTTGTACACCTTCAACCAAGCAAAGATCAGATCCCCTGATCTTAGGGTGGTGCATTTTCTCACCCAAGCCTGTTTCATTCTTTGTTTGCTATTATCATATCTTGCATTATTTTTCATCATTTTACGTTTTTCGATTATCATTTCAACTTGCATATAACGCCTCCAAAAAAAATTTTTACCAAAGATTATTGTACACTAATTAAGTCCCTATCTGATCAAACAGACCATTCAGGGCACCCTAGATCTTTTTACATCCAACATGGCCCTCACATGGATATGGGGTTAGGCTGTATGCCTAGTGACCTCTCGGTGTTCCAACCACTAAAGGTTTCCATCGCTATAGTTTTTAGCACTAGAAGGAGGGCCTGGCTCCCTTTCTATGTATCATGGATAGTTCTGCATGCTGTCTGTGCCTTGTCACCTACTAGCATAGATGTGACACCCTTGTGGTTTTCTACGCATCGTGTGGTACAGACTGGTCACAATGACAGTTCCTCTGGAACCCATCAGGACAAAAGCCTCCAATCACTTGCTATACCTCATTTACCCTATTCACTATCCTACGCTACCTACCTCTTATGTGGCATAGCAAACCTCTCTGTGTAACACCCTTGCTTAGCATAACAGGTGTAATAGTGAAGGAAGCTAGCTTCCGATACTCCCTAGCATACCCAGTTTCAACCCTTACCTGTCCTTTACAGTTTCTATTTTTGCTACACAAAATTATTCTCACAACCACTGCCATTTCCACCTTGGATCTAGAGGTACCCTATACTATCCAACATGTGACAAGTCCTGAGCAACTGCCTAGCCTAGTGCTAGCACCACATCAATCCCTCAGGCTATGACATTTGTCACCTGAACACTTGGTGCAAGACACAGAGTGATACGACTTCCTCTGTGCAAAGGTCCAAGCGAATCTACCCTTGGATCACCAAGAATGCGAGGATAAACATAACTTTAAGTTCCTCCACCGGAATGGGAGGGAATTCATCCTTGCTCCTGATATCATCATCCCGTTGACTGAATTGTACTAATGGATCTTAAACCAACTGGTGCGAGTGAGTAGGTCTAGGGATTGGGACATAGGGTCCCATTACGATGAGGCATTTCAAGATGGGCAGGAAGACTTACACTCCCACTCCAAAGGTGGTGGCCAGACCTATGCCATGGCTATCCCTTCTTCTACGATTTTTTGGTCAAACCCACTCTTCTCATCAGCCCCCTTCACGGTTACCACAACCCCACCACAACCCACATCCTTTTCATCCATGGGTAGCCATCTCGTACCTTCGATGTAGCAACAAGTGGGCACTTCAACTTCTTTCCCAGTCACCCTTCCTTCTTAGTCTACCTTGGCATTGTACCCAACATCAGTCACAACTACACTACCGTACATACACACTCTGCCCATGTCATAGTCGCATGAGAGCTTTGCCCCTAGTCTCTCGTCTGCACCCATCCCACCACCAGCAGCAAACCCAGTCTCAACCACATGGTGGGTGCCAACTACTTCTTTCCCTACTATGCAACCTTCTCTAATGTCGCGCTATGTTCAACCCCAAGCACACCAGCTTTTGCATGTAATACATCTGAACATAGGGTTGTGGGCTACCCCACCAACCAAGCAAGTTACCAACCCCACAGTACCACCAGCGGCTACTGCCCCAATAGCACCACCCACTAGGTGATGGACCGCCCAGGCAACACCATTTATAAGAGTGGCCCCAAAAGTAACCCCCATGGGCCAGGCTGCTGCCTCTACAACATAACCAATAGCGTCACATATGACAGCTGCTCAGGCAGCCCCGTAACCATTTGTAACATCCCCAGGTCTAGATCAAGCTTTTCAACTTATCCAGGCCCTCATTGAGGAAATGAAACGCCTCAAAGCTGCTAGTTCTAACATGGTATAGGTCATGGATGTTTACCATGATGACCCCATTGGCCCAGCCGTTCCCATGCTTACGTTGCCCCTGGGGATGCCACTCCCCCAATTTATGAAATACAATGGGGAAGGCAATCCCAATGCACATTTGGTAACATTTAGATCTGAATCTCTACTATTAAAACAATGGCCACACACCATCATCCACGTCTTTGTCATGTCTCTAATAAGCAAGCTTTGTACTAGTATTGTGTTCTCCCATGCACCTCCATCTCAACTTTGGAGGAGCTTCTAAGTCAGTTCGTGATTTTCTTCAAGTATAACTTGAAACCAAAGGTCACACTGGACTAGTTGATGAGCATCAAGCAAGACCTACTAAAGTCTGTGCAAAGATTCATACAGTGATGAAGCACCACCTTGAATGAGATATGTGAGCCTATCACTGAGGCCCACTTGTTAACCATCTTCAAGGGGGCAGTAAACGACTTTATTAAGTCAAAGCTTTACTCCCTAGCCCTGCGCTCCCTTAGTTAAGCCTTCACTCAGACCAAGAGCATCCAACATGCGGCTGAAGCTAGAAAAAACCTAGCCTATGTTACATACAAAAATGCACATATCAAAAAGGACAAAGATAAGGGCAAGGTTGTATCAACCACGATGGCCGCTGTGGTTAACGAGACCAAGCCCAATAATATCAACAACAAAAAGGTGGCCACAGCACCCGCTAACGCCACATCTGGCTCAAGTAATACTGGTCAGCCCTCAACATCAACACCTAAGACGTCAACCCAGCCTAAGCCCAACTTCAAGCACAATGATTGCTCCAAATACACACCTTTACCCGTTAAACCTTTAGAACTTCTAAACCAACTATTGGAAGATGGGTATATATAGCATAAACGGATGTCAGAGGAAGCGATTAAACGTCATCAATGGTACTATGAGCGTCGTAGGAACCCTTCCTTGGCTATGCCCAACAAGCCTCCAATGCCTAAAAATTTTAGGCCAAAATGTTTCTGTGACTACCATCAACTCTGTGGTCATGATACAAACTATTTTCTGGCACTAAAAGATGACATCCAATAGATGATTGATCAAGGAAAATTGTTCTTGGATGAAGGCAACCCTATCTACCCTGAAAATCAATCCATGCATGTGTACAAAGATCCCCTAAATGCCAACAACATAGGGTATACCATCAACACGATTGGCATTGATGACAATCCAAAACCACCACGGTAACCATTCGTGGTGTGTGTGCCCCCCGTAACACAGCGATCCCAACAACAACAAAAACAACGTCACAACAGCCATTTTTCCTTAAGGTACCTCGACAAGCATTTACCCCTGTGCCCTTTGTGCTCAAATTTGCATCACCACCTACCACAACAGCACAGGTACCATTTGTTATCAAGGTGCCAAAATAGCCAAGTCTCTCTGTCATCCAAAGCCAAGTGACAAAAACAACACCATAGCCTCCTCGTCCAAAAAAACATGAGGAGCATTTAGCAGACAAGATGGCTAGTGAACACACAGCATTAAGTCCCCCCAATCCTACCCCCTTATCCTCAATGCCCATGGCCCCTTCATCATCAATAACCCATAACAATGCATGCACGCAATCACCACCTTCCTACCTGAGAAAGCCTAATTCTTAACTTGAAATTGCCACCCCTTGGGAGATTCGTCTCCTAGGATGAATGGAGGAGAAAAAAGGTAACAAACAACAAGATGACGGACAAGACCTTCTCAACACCCTCACCTAAGTTAAATAGGCTCTGAAACAAAAAGATATAACTCTAAAACTGTATGACTTGGTAATGACTTCCACTGTGCACCGCAAGGCCATGGTTCGCATGTTAACGTCCATACCAGTTGACGAAAACATGCCGGTAGAGCAGAAAGTGATCCACGTTGTCATGCTTCCCTCTACAGCTAAGGAATCACAGCTAGCTCAGTTGACGTTTCATGATAAGTCCATTAAGGATGACCCTGAAAAGGTTTAGGTGACAACAGCGCCCATGTTCATCACAATTCGGGTTGGCCAATACAAGATCTGAAGGGTACACATTGATGATGGGGTCGCTAAAAATGTCATTCCATTTTCCATAGTGGACAAACTAGGTTTGGTTGATCAAATCAAGCCCACAGCAACCTTCTTTTTGAAATCATTCAACGAAGCACGGGTAGTGGTAAAGGGAACTGTTCACATCAACTTTGTGGTAGGGGACCAGTTCCCCACAAGTGTGGTGTTCATCGTGGTAGAAGAGATGCCCAAGTTCAACTTGATCTTAGGGAGGTCATGGTTAGCCCAATTCAGGGCTTTCTCTTTACCCATACATTAAGAGATTCACCTACCTTACATGGGCAGGAAAGTGGTGATCTATGGTGCTGAAGTGGTTGCCGAAGTAATAAACAACATTGACATAGAGTAGGGCTTAGAGGTAGTAATCTCTGAAAATGAAGCGTCTATTCCTACTGAAACTACTTGTTTAACTAATGAGCCAGCCAAAGACGTTAACTCAAACAAAGAAACTATGTGGGCTGAGTTACCTTTCCAAGTGGTAGACAATTACATAGAAGAATACTGCAACAAATCCCCTTGGCCATACGCTTCACCTAGCCCACAATGGGTTAGAAAACAACTACATAACTAGAGATTATCTCTGATTCAGCTCCATAAACACTTGGCTTCATTATCTCCTTCCACCCTAATCTTAGTATTACATTTATTTTTTACATTGTGTTCACTCTTAGCACCATGTTTACAGTTTGCACTATGCTCACTTCTTTTGGCATTACAATCATTGTTTACATTATTTCAATTATTTACATCATGTCCACTATTTGCATTTACATCATGTCAACTGTCTACATTGTGTCCATTGTTTATTGTTTGCATTTTTGCGGCCTGATATGGCCTTAAACTAGCACCACAACCCAAGATGGCCTTAAACTAGCACCAGAACCCAAGATGGCCTTAAACTAGAACCACAACCCAAGATGGCCTTAAACTACCATTGGGGCCTGCTAAGGCCTAAAACTGGCCACTCCATTGCTCCAAAAACAAGAATAAACAAAATATTTTATCATTCAGCAACGGCTCGAAATGGCCTTAAACTATTATTACGGCTCGAAATGGCCTAAAACTAGCAATGGCCCAAAATGGCTTAAAACTAAAACAAGAAGCTCCCAAGGGGCCTAAAAAATATAAAGAATAAAAAACAAATATAACACATTAACCAACATGAAACAAATTCTTTCGCATTATATTCTTTATTCAATCAATAATGTTTACAAAATTTTTTTAAATTCAAAGACAAGAATAAAAAATTCTACGCCGCTATGCTATGAGTCTTCACCTACGCCACCATTTCCTATTTCACTAGGTCCTGCATCTTTATTTGGATCCTGCATAACAAAGAAAATAAATAATGAATTAAAGCTACAATAAAGGCTTTTATAAAGTAAACTATGATACAACAAAAAGTGACTAACCTGAGATGGCCTCGCATCCATTTTGGGGGGTATCTTATCCATGCCAATCGCAAGACATCGCAAGATCTCCTCCTTAGTGATGTTGGCCCAATTCCTATCTCCTAGATCAGCGCTTGTTGCAATCTTCCCTTTTTCCATAGCTGTCCATCTAGGTGGTCCTGGGGAAAAGGTGGCGGTGGTGGTCTCACCGGAAGGTAGGGTCATTTCCCTTTCAGAAGATTCACTAACCATCACCTATTGCAAGAACCTTTCATAAGCCCCGGAAGCACCAATAACATTAAGGAATAGCTCATGTGTATGCAACTTAACCGAAGCATCCCGATATTGTTTACGATACATATGCTTATGATTTTTCTATGCCTATCCCCACTTGTAAACCTTTGCACTATAATCCTTCCATTCTTGGTTCTTCTAGGCTGGAAGGTCCATTTGCATGCGCTGTTTGATGATCTCATGTGTGGCTTCATTTTTTCTTTGCACAGCCATCCAATATCTTGCATAGTTGATGACAGTCGTATGCCAGCTACCATCGTGAGTGTCTTGGACCAAAAAAATTCATTCCTAGATTGGAGATCCCCCACATCATAGGTTAGGTTGGCCTTCTCCTTCTCAAGTTTCTGTACCTGCTTTCAGAGGTCTTCATCAACATACCTACACTCCCATAAGGAGTGTGTCGAGTATAACACACATTTACTTGCTTCATCGTATATGTGACAAGGTACCTTAGCTACCTTCGGCAGAAGTTCGGGTACGGTGTCGACCTCAACAACTTGCGTAGGATCCCACTTGAGATAAGAGGCTGCCAACCACACATGGAAGAGCATTAGTCACGGTGACAGCAAAATTGCAATAATGTAGAAATCCTAGCATAGCAATTTTAACATACCAATCTTTGGATCGATCTACCTTAGACGATCGATCATGTCATCAACCATCCCCTCCATAAAAGTGAATTTGTCTGGGGTCTTAGTCTAGGGTCGAAGATGGATTGAAGAAGAAGGGCCAGGGGCATCAGGAGTGGTGTCTGCTACACCTTACAACATGTTAGCCATGGTGGAAAAGACAACAACAAAGCTAGTGAACAACATAAATGACAGTGTAAAGCTCCTACCTAGCAAACCCTTGGGTGATAGTGGGGGGGGGGGAGGGTTGCCCATCGACACACTATCAAACAAGCAGTCAAACTCACCAACATCAAATTGAAGCCCCTCTCTTTCCAGCTAACCCAAAAGTGTTACAACGTCCTCAACACTCATGTGCCCCTTGGGTACTAAACCACATTCTGCAAAGAGGTAATTAGCAGGGGCCTCTTCTTCTATAGCTTGGACCTCTTCTTCTTCTTCTTCTTCTTCAGTAGGCACCCTTTCTCCAAGGGTCAAGGCCTCTTCCTCTTCTTCTTCTTTTGACAACATAGGATGGAAATAAGTAGAACACTTTAGCATAAAATAGGTGGTATGCTATGCTACACTATACAACGTAGCACAACATAGCAAAAGCTACGTTGTTCGGATAATTAAATACACTTACCAATTGGGGGTTGCACTCTACAAACTTTGATTCGTAGCTTTTTTCCCCTCTCTTCATTCGTATGGGGAGGTTCCTCTATAGGATGAGACTTCTTATGCTGCAATCTAGTCTTCATTATTTCTACAATGAGGTGTTTCTCCCTTAACACATTGCCTATCTTAATGGGAGGCACCTCTCCCATGCTGTCTTGGCAACAAAAGGTACGTCCCACTAGATCCCTTGTCGTTATTGAAAGTGATTCCCCGATAGCTTTAGGAGGATCGTGGGAGTGGGTGATGCTTGGCAAATCCATGGCTTCGATATCTGGTTATGATCTTGCAGTACCTAGGTGTCATTCTCACTGACAACCAGGAATTCTACAAAGCATCGCAGGAAAGCTATGAAGAAGGTGTAATGCACGTTGAAACGAGACTCAAGCTTCTTGCGAAGTTTGATCATTTCAACCTGCAAGCCTTTAGAGAGGTACTTGGCCTAGTTGTAATAGGTCCCTTCCTCCATGACCTCCCTCATTATCTAAGCTTGCTCCACTCCAAGGATTTTCCCTTAGGAGAGTAGCTTAGGGAAAGCATGGGCATGGAAGATAGGGCAAATCATTTCAGCCACCACTAGCTTGACCTTGTGGATGTAAATCCCCTTTCAGTCCTTGCTTGTCCCTAGCCATTCCTTGATGTCCCCTTGATGGTTCACATATTTTCTAGATTTTTCTCCTATAGGGAGACCATCGGAAGAGACACCAAAAAGATTCGCAAACAGTTGGTCATTAATTTTGAACACCACCTACACATTATGAACACGTGTGTGGAAGCGGTCAACCTTCTTGGAGAAGGAATCAGCTAGGGAGAGCATTTCTGTAGTTGGGATGCTCGGATTCACAGCAAGAAATAAATCCATGAGCCCAACCTCCTGAATGTTGTGAACAAGGATGGATGGGGCCCCATTGCAGAGCCAATGCTAAGTCTCCTCCACCTCCCTGTACTTGAAGAAGAGGTTGGTCTCATCATGTCTAAAGGTGATCACTGTGACCTCTTGGGATTTCCTCGCTACTGCAACGATTAGCAATAAATACAAAAAAAAGGTTAGCAAAAATGAAAGCACATCATCACCTAAACACATAAGAACAAATGCAAGGACTAACATACCAGGTTTGAATGGCGTAGGAAATGGTGGAAGTTCCACCAAAACGTCTTCGACGGTACGTGGTTGATGCGATGCCCATTCACTATCCAACCAGCCAACTTCCTTATATTTCCAATAGAATTTGGAATACCTAGTTGGATAGGTTTTAAAATCAAGCCCAAGTTGTTCTATAACACTGGCACACATGTTCCCAATGGAAGAGAACTCTTGTAGGGATGTTTGGACCAATGCCAAGGTATCTGTGTTACCATGAAGACCCTTCTCGTCAATGTAAAACCTGGCAACACACAAGAACACGGTAAGCATTTTTGTTCAGCATAAGGAAAATTGTACAAAATACCTCCACAGAACTCACCTGTTAGCGTGGTAAAAGGTTCCAGGTAGGTTCTAAAAGTAGATATCCATGTGACGGGCGACATACAACATGTTGTACAAGTGGTAGTATTTGTATTCGAGCATGTCCCAAATCCAATTTAGGTGTCACAAGCTCCTTGGGCATTGGTCTAATCCTCCTACCCCTTCACCCCCAATCAACCCATTAGTCATGAACTTCAAAATGCCCCGATTTTCCCCAGGCAGCAACGTTTCTGTAAGCATAGCAGCTGTTTCGACCGATACTTGTGACCACATGATCATACTAAAATGGCAAAGGAGATACTCTAGGAAGTCCTGTGCACCTTCTCGAAACTAGGTTGCCTGCTCCCCTACCCATGCATGGGGTGGGAGGCATTTGCCATAGGTTTGCTAAGATAGCATAAGACTTCTACCACCTCAAGGACAATTAGAATGGGTTTCAACATGACCCTACATGACAAAGCATCAAATGTTAGCACTATGTTTAAGTGAAGATTATTAATGTAGCATAGCATGACCATCTGTTCACATGTAGCATAGTGTGATCCTCTTTTTACATGTAACGTAGCGTGATCCTGTGGTTACAAATTTTTCTTTAGCATGAACCAACAAGTTCCCCATAGTACAGAGGTAAACATTACATGCAACGTAACAAAATATCACGTGTAGTGTAGCGTAGCAATTAAGCCCCACGTAGCATAACAACAGCGAGTGCACCCCACAATGCGATAGTTACATGTTACACAGCACAATGTAATAGACATGCATAATACAGTACAGCGCAATAGTTACACTTTTGCATAAGGGTGACAGCTGCATTATGTGCAACGTAGTAAGACAAATGCACCCTATGCAGTGTAGCAATGGAACAAATACAACAGACACAATGGAACAAGTAGTGTAACAATGGAACAAGTATTATAGTGTAGCAAATTTAATACCATGGCCAACTTAACAATGTAGTAGCGTCACAAGTTTAACAGTATAGCAGTGTAACAGATTGACAGCGTAACAACCTAAGGGCTTGTCAATATAACAACATAGTGTAATAGTAACAAAAATGTTACAGCCTTAACAGAGCAAGCGAAGAAGAACTTAAAGCGCCCTCGCTATCCCATCTCTACCCTACAACCTGAAATAACCCATGCTACCCCAAAACTTTGCGAACAAATAAACTACTCTAAGGGCAATACGCTACATCAAGGCTACGCTATGCCACAAAGCAATGACCATTCCTAACAATGGTGGCCAAGGTGGTATTGCATGTAGCCATAGCGTAGCACCCATATAGCCTCTGCACCCAAGTAGCGACAACCACGGCGTAGCAGCCAAAATGGTAACAAAAACAATGACAATAGTTGCAAAAATGACAACAGTAACAACAATGGAAATCTAACCCGATACATCACCTAATGGAAACAAGGGTAGCGTAACAACTTACTGAGTAGATGGAGCCTCTTGCCGCACCTCGACACATGCCTTGGAGAGGTGTCCTAGAGTGTCCCTCACCTCATCCACCATGGCCAGTTCCTGATGCTCTCATTCACCTTTGCATGCCATTACCTCATTCACAAATCGGTAGTACTAGCTACTACAGTACGCCTATTACGCTCTCTCTCTAGTTGACCATGCTATGCTCTGAGTGTGGGCTCTGACAATGAAAATGAAAATTTTACCAGGGTGTAATCCCCTATTTATAGCCAACGTGGTAAAAGACTTGTCACTTTCACGCTCCGGGTAACGTAGGACACTACTACAGCATAGCACTACTTTAATACAGTTCCACTACAACGTAACACTCATCGACAATGTAGTAAATGGACCCACAAAAATTTTCACTCTACATTTACAAGTTTTAAACACACCATGATCCTCAAAGACCTTAAACTAGGAATGTTAACCTATAATATAGCCCAGTAATGGTCCACAAAGACCTTAAACTAGCAATCTTAATCTATAGTGTAAACTTGTTAACGATCTGCAAAGACCTTAAACTAGCAATTTTAACCAACAATACGGTCATATGATGGTCCGCAAAGACCATAAACTAGCAATTTTAACTTTTAGTGTGGCCAAGTAACGATCCGCCATTACCTTAAACTAGCAATCTTAGCATTCATTTTGCATTTTAGACCAAACGTTACATCATTACAATCCACTACAACCTTAAACTAGCAACCTTGACCTCCTTTACATTTTAAACCTATTAATGGTTTTCCATGACCGTAAACTGGCAATTTTAGCATTTTTCTCACAATATTGCATGGTTACGGTCCACCAAGACCTTAAACTAGAAATTTCACTTTACATATTTTGCATAATGGTAGTCCGCTAAGACCTTAAACTAGCAATTATATTATTCTACATTATTGATTTACATGCTATATCACTTGACTTGGTTTATTTACTTGATGTGATAGGTCTACTTAAAAAATGGCTATGCATGGTGATCTTTGTTCACCTTTGACCTTAACAAGTCCCTATGGCAGATTTACAAGATGCTTGAATCAAGAATTGGTAAACTTTGAATCATCCTCTCACAACACCGTAGCATCCCTAGAAACACCCTAGACTGGCCTGAACATCTAGTCCAAGCCTTAGACTTAGAGGCTGGGGATGTAACTGAGGACCCTCTCACTGAAATCCTCGTAACTACCACTAGAGGTGAAGCAAAAACCCTAAAAGTTAGCTCTTTGTTACATCTATAGGTACACCAAAACATCTCAAAGTTTCTCCATGACAATGTTAAAGTGTTTGCATGGTCATATGATGACATGCCAGGTCTAGACCCATGCCTCATATAACATAACATTATCCTAGATCCATGTGTCAAGTCAGTCAAGCAAAAAGCTCGTAAAATCAAATTGAATATTGCACTAGCTATACACGATGAAATCACCAAGCTTTATCAAGTTGGTTTCATCCAGGCAGTTGATTACTCAAAATGGTTATTGAACATCGTTGTAGTTTCTAAGAAAATGGGAGGTATACAAATTTGTATAGAATTTTGAGACTTGAACAAAGTAACAATTAAAGATGATTTCCCATTGCCAAGTATCGATCAACTTATAGACATTACAGCTGGTCATGCCTTACTATCCTTCATGGATGGGTTTTCAAGCTATAACCAAATCCATATAAACCCAGAGCATCAATTGTTAGCCACTTTCATGACCTCTTGGGGAACCTTATGTTATACAATGATGCCCTTTGGGCTCAAAAATGCTAAAGCAACTTATCAATGAGCAATGACATACATTTTTAATGACTACCTTTTGGAGAGATTGAATGATTATGTGGATCATATAGCAGTCAAGTCTAAGGAAGTTATCCATCATTCCAATGATCTCAACATAGTCCTCCAACATTTTCATAGGCATGACCTATGCCTTAACCCTAAGAAATGTGTTTTCGGAGTTAAAACTGAACGCATGCTAGGTTTTGTAGTATCGGAAATAGGAATATGAGTGGACCCCAATAAAGTGAGGGCCATCGTCAACTTAGCACCGCCTACAAACCTAAAAGAGCTACGTGGGTTGCAAGGCAGAGTATAGTTTATTAGAAGGTTTATCACAAGTTTGATGGAAAAGCTATACCCCATCAATAGCCAATCAAAAAGGGGAACCTAGTCCTCAAGGCTATTTGTGAACCTATAAACAAATTCTTAGCAAACTAGGAAGGCCCTTTCATGGTCACGAGAGCCTATGAGAATGAGGCCTTCAAACTAGTTGATATTGATGGCAACAAGTTCACAAATCCCATTAAACACTTGTACCTGAAGCCATACTACGTTTAACATAAAGGACTACACCAAATACAATGCAAGGTAAGCAGATCATCCGCTACAATGTAAAATTGGCAAAGTACATCCGCTACGACGTAAATCTGGCAAAACACATCCACTACAATGTAAAATAGGCAAAGATAGTCTGCTATGACTATAAACTAGCATAGATAGTCCGCTATGACTATAAACTAGTGCAACTCATCCCCTATGATGTTAAACTAGCACAACATGTCCTTGGGCTATGACATAAAACTGGCACCCACAACATGGTCCGCTACGATTTTAAATTGGCCATCCACTATCCACTACGACAATAAACTAGCACAGCAGTTTGCTAGGACCTTAAACTAGCACATCACTATCTGTTGGGATCTTAAACCGACACATCTAATGGTCTACTAAGACCTTGAACTATGTTTGTAGTGCAATGCCTTCCCAACTTACATCCATGACCCTACAAACAAGCGAGCATGCACATCCTCAAACTCCCTAGACAACACAGGGTGGGATGTTGCAATTCCATAATGTTGTTCACGATGCTAAGAACCCTTTAGAACACATGCAATGTCGCTGCCCTTGGCATTTTGCTTACCTTTCGGAGATGTCGTTTGACATCTTGCTGACCTTCCAGAGCTATTGCTACCACAGCCAGTCATCCTAGCAGTAGCTCTTGCCATCAGCACCTACTGTTGGGGTCCCAGCACTATTATGGCCTAGCCACAAGGGTTCCATCCTCTAGCCCTCACCATCACCAAGCCACAAGGATGTTTAGCTCTTAGGTTTCTTCCCTTGCAGCTAAACTGCATTATGTTTGGCTTGGGAGAAAAATTTTGAGCACCTACATCATCACTACTCCTAGCATCCTCGATGCTAATCTCTCTGGCCTACCGCTGCAAGAACCCATGCTAGCCTTCCTACTTTGGACATCACATCAGACAACACTTACCACTCTGGCGGTGTCCAAAGCTAGCAGGACTTTGCCCTCACTTCACACTTGATGGTTGCTTTTTCTAGTTTTCTCTCTGCTGTGTTTGTAGGATACATGCCAAGATGGCATTGTTCATAGATGCATTTCACCATGAGAGCAAGACACCGCATTGCTCTAAAGTACCCGATTCGACTAACCTCGCTACTTGAGAGTGCATGCTCTACTCTCCCTTTCATCCAGTTTAGCCTCCATCCCTTGTACTTCCAATTTTTTGTATCCTCTTTACAAAATTTCCCAATGCACAAAGTCCTTCCACATGCCCAACCATCAAGTCCATGATAGGCATAACACAACTCGCCCCATAGGAAGCATCTGTAGGTAGGTCAAAGCCCCACATGGATGTAACACAACTCATCTTGGAGAGGAAACACCTCTCTTGCAACAACAGGTTGTTCACAAGTAAACGTGGGTGTACAAAAAAGGGAAAGCACAAAAAATGAAAAAAGGAGTAGAAACCCTCAAAAAAATGGGGGGAATAAGTGCCTAGAACAAATGGCACAATGTGCTACTTTGTAATCGCTTCAGTTGTAAGTTGACCATCTCCAAAGACTCCGGTGAGAGGTCAAAGGCCAATAAAGAAAAAAGACCCATGTGTGCTAACTCCCTCATAAGCACTCCGACGAGAGATCACGCTATGGCAACAACTTTTCAAAGCATTGCATTTGACATTCATTTCTTCCCCAAAACAGTTTCCTTAAATCCATCCCTTGCCACCCCTTATCCTACATCACTCTCCCACTACTCTTAAAGGTAGCGAAGAGTAGTCCAAGTGGATGCTGAAGAGCAATGTTGCTATCTTGTTCTTAATGGTGTTTTGTATTCTTTGTCGATGTCTCTCGGGCAGGTCCTCCAGACGTCAACAAAAAGGGGCCATTGAAACACCATGAATTTTGGGACTCCCATGATTCAATAGTCCCAAAATGTGGGCAAGGATTCCCACAAGTCTAGTGTCATGTTCGACCGTGCAGACAATACCCTCTGTAGCACATCGAACATGGCACCCAGCCACAAGGCTAGTTTGCATCAAAGAGACACTAGGGATAAACTGTACAGTCTAGCAAGTTTTCTATCTCTAGGGCTAGTAGGCTTGTTGAACTCTCTAGCCTACCCAACTTGGCACTTGACCCAGTTGATGGTCTACCCAAAGACCATGCTAGGAGCTTCTAAAATTATTCAGGATGAGCTAAACAGTTTGGCAAGTTTTCTAACCGAAGGAACCTGCTATGCTACACAATGTAGTAGGCCTCGATAAGATTGAACAGGTACCGATGATGTGCATTGATGATGACTCAGCCCTCTAGGAAATCTACCCCACTTCATCCTTGATGCACGAGCAACATGACAGCAAAAATATGGTAAATTTTATCAGAAATCCTCTTCACTCAAGTGTTACACTGTGCTACCCTACATAACGTAGCACAAGGTAGCAGGGATGCACTCTGTCAACACTCCTATTTAGATGGATCTGAGGAGTAGGCACATTTGCCCATGCTTCAACCATCGAACAGGTTTTCTCTACTAACACACCAAGACATGATTGACATCCTGTGATAAAATGTTTGAAAAATTAAGTTAGAATCTAACTCAAGCTATGTGATATGCTATGCTACGCTATGGAGCATAGCACAACGTAGCAAGGATAGAACGCATGAAGGTCCTCTACCAAATGGTTCAAGCAAGAGGATTGCACTTGGCCACACTTCAACCTCCAAGACTGCCTATCCCACTTTGCCCTCAGGCCCCAAACAAAGTTTCTAGATAAAGCGTTGCAAATCATATAGGGATGCATGTCACATTGGCTGCTACGCTGTGCTTAAAAGTGTCCCAAGGATGAACTCAGCAAGTCCCAAGAACCTTTTAGCATGAAAGACAAGGTTGTAGTTACTTGCCTAGCCAGGTCTCAGATAGGTGTTTTCAGCTGTTAGGCAAGATTTCTCTCGAAACTGGCGACTACGATACGTAGCATAGCACAGCGTAGCACAGCGTAGCATGTGAGTGTTTACATACGCAAATACGCTGGGTAGCGTAAACAGCATAACACTCATGTGGAAGCCCCAAGACATCTTTAGTTAGCTCCAGAACATGTTGGCAACAATTACTCTCATCCCGACATTTCTTCGATAGACAAAATCAACAAGTTTTCTTTGTTTTGCACCCCCCTAACTATCCCCAAAGTTGTCCCTACACTTGACCCTACTTACTAGAGTAGGAAAGACGTAGTCCTGGACCACAGGCTCCACTTTGCATTCATTGTTGGCATTTTTTCTTGTAACAAATGTGGTAGTTCACTAGACTTTGGCATGTGCAGTTTTAGCAGTATGGTCACAGTGTAACAAGTTTCACATCCAGCATCACGCAGTAGCATGGCACAGTCATGTCTGCACTCTGTGGAACCTAGGACACATGGCATCCAAACCATGTTTCTCTCCCACATTTGACTCTATAAATACCCCAGTGAACAAAATTTAAGGGGTTTTCTTGGAGCATTTAATTAGCTTTTGGCATTATTGGATTTTACAATTACTTCTCTGGCATTTGGCTTCTCGGTTGACATCTTGGCATTTTGGCTTCCTGGCGATTAGCTTTGGTAAGGAGACTAGCAAGCAAAAGGTTCCTGTTAGCAAGCTATTAATAATAGTTTAAAGAGCTATGATCATACTGCTTCATTACAAGCTGTGCATGTCCACACTGTCCATCTGTTGTACACCTTCAACCAAGAAAAGATTAGATCCCCCGATCTTGGGGCGGTGCATTTTCTCGCCCAAGCCTATTTCATTATTTGTTTGCTATTATCATTTCTTGCATTATTTTTCATCGTTTTACATTTTTCGATTATCATTTCAACTTGCATATAATGCCTCTAACAAAAACATTTACCAAAGGTTATTGTACACTGATTAAGTCCCTGTCTAATCAACCAGACCATTCAAGGCACCCTGCATCCATTTACATCCAACACGATCCTCGCATAGATACAGGGTTAGGTTGTACGCCTGGTGACCTCTTGGTGTTCCAGCCACTGACATTTTCAATCGCTACAACATGGGATCAAGTATCAAATGTTGCTATTGAGGATGAGGAGCTTTGCAAGGTAGGGTTAATGAAATAGGGGTTTGGAGAAAATAACATGTATTGTTTCATTAAATAATTTCATAGAGTAGCATCCCAAGGATTTGAAGTTTGTCATTGCTAGTACTATTACATGAATTATGGATATGGTGGGTTCTAGAAGGAGGTTTTCCTTATTTACCTCCTAACAAACTTAGGTTTCAAGGGTATCCCAACTTGTCACATTACATTAATCATATGGACCATGATTGGGTAGCACTAAGAGTCATGATAATCCACATAATACTCACAAGGGTTCTCTCACTGGAGAACAAGAAAGCCTCATCTGAATCTTCTTTTATGTCCTTAGAGGAAAAGAGCTTCTCTTTTTCTTACCCTCATACTTCTTTCTATATCTAGGTGGTATACTAATTTTACCATTTCAACTACTTCATCCTTAATGTCCTTGAGGGTAGTCTTCATTTTCTCATTCATCACATCACAAACTTGGTCTATCTAGTGGGCCAAGTTTACCAAGGCTTTATGAGTTCTAACTTAATTATGTATCAAGGCCTTAATGATAGAAGGAGGCTTGGATGTACCGTCAATGATTTTGGCCTCCTTCCTATGCATGGGATTATAGTTTTACTCCTCTAAAGATTATCATTTTTTCAATTCTCCTTTCATGCTGATAATAGTATTAAGGAATGTTTTGATTTTAGCCATGAAAATTTTGTATACCTAGCCCATTGTGTACATATCTACTTACTCCCTTATGTCCTATCTTAAGCCTTCTACAATATGCATGAGCTACTCTCTTTACTTGAAGCCATGGATTGGATAGTTTTAAAATATCTCTTCATAACAATATCTAGTGATTTATGGGATTCTTGCCTTCATTTGACCATATTTTTCTAGATGATAGAAATCTAGACATAGATTTATAAATTTACATAGAAAATTTTAATCATGTTATCCCATCTTTGAATCAAACAAGGAGGCAAGAATTTGTACCAAGTTTCCACATGTTCAATGAAGGTGTGAGGAAATAACCATAACTCCTACCAATTGCTAGTGATCCCTTGTAAATAACAAGCATTATCAAATGCCTGAACATAGAGTTTGGTATTATCACTAGTATACCATCTATATAATGAAACATTAACAATGATAATATATTTAATCTTGTTATCATGAACATGCTCATTTGAAAGGCAAATAGGTTCGTTAAATTCACACCTCAATTGAATAAGGAAGAACTATTATCATTAGATGGTCATGAAAGATAAAGATGCTAGAATCTAGGAAGGAGATCATCCTCATATGCTTGAGCTACATTCAAATTGATAGCCCCTAACCATGGGCCTTCTTGGTGGATTGGTCTTTTACCTTATGGTGATCGAAAACGTCAATGGCTAGAACACTAAGAGATCCATGGGCGTACAACCTAACTTCACCTCTGCGTGAGGGCCTATTGGAGGTAGAGACAAGGTGCCATGAACATTCTTGTTGATTGAATAGGGACTTATCAAATGCAATGGGGGATGCAATGTAGTTAGTTATAATGCTAATACAAAACAATGATAAGTGTTTGTGCAGTGTCAACAGTGTTAATGGTGTCGAGTGTAGTTAAGTTTTTTGGCAAAAATGAGGATGTCAACATGCAGAGACGACCATCTAAGCATGGTTTTTGGTGTGACTATGTGATAGAATAGGAAAAAATTACAAGTAAAATGCTCAAAATGTAAAGAGAAAGAGAGAGGACCAAAACATAACCCCAAATGAAGTTGAGCATAGTTAACACCAAGAGTGGTTAGAACGTAAGAAATATATAATAGTCTTGGACATGTCTAACCATGGAGATTGATGTTGCACCATGGTATTTATGCCTACCGAGTTGGCAGTTGCAGTGTGTAGTCAGCTATGGGCTCTTATGGTGAACTACGGTGGGTTGTGGTGGTCTACAAATTTGCTAAGATGCCTCTAGCTTTCTCCTAAGCACTCCTTAGGTTTGCAATTCTATGAAGTATGAAATGTTCTAACACTTCAAATTTGCCAATCCACTTTAATTTTTCCAACCTACTTCAATTTTTCCAACTCCAAAAATGTTGAGGATGGGGGTATTTACAGGGCTAGGTTTAGCGTGAAATGTGAAGTAATTGCCACGTGGAAAAGGGAATAGTTGGAGCTATGCTGTCACCCAACTACACTGTCCATTAAGGCTAGCGATGTTGTGCTCTGTTGTACTTTGCTAAACTTTGCAAGGCTAAGAGATTGTGACTATGCTACCAACTAAATATATATACACTAAGAGAACCACAATGTACCTAAAAAATGCAAGTTTGGAAACTACACTCTCCCCACTATCTTGTGTGGGGTCAAGTGTAGTTACCATTTTGGGAATAAAAGGGACACAACGCTTGCTGGAGATGAGTTGGAGTTGAGTTGAATGTTGGTGTTGTGTTGTGGAGGCCTTTGGAGGTTGTTCTAGCTAACTATGCTTGACTATGCTCTAGACTACAGGAGAGCATAGTCTCACACTTTAAAAAAATTGCAAAAATGATAGCTATGTGCTAACTACGTTCTCCATGGGAGGCTAACTACTTTCTTGACTGGGGATAAATGTAGTCTCAACACTTATCAAAATTCACAAAAAATGGCTTCCAGTTAACTATGCTTGACTATGCTCTAGGGCAATGGAGAGCATAGTCTGAACACTTAGAAAAAATATGTAAACATTGATCATTCATGCTGACTATGCTTGACTATGCTCTAGGGCAATGAAGAGTGTAGGCTCAGCACTTAGAAAATTATGTAGCGAGTAGCTTGACACTTAGAAAAATTTGCAAAACTAGCCTTTGTGTTGACTTTGCTCTACATGAGGCTGACTATGATCTAGGGTAGTGCAGATCGTACTCTCAACACTTAGAAAAATATGCAAAAATTGGGCCTTCATGCTAACTATGCTTGACTACACTCTAGGGTAGAGAGAGTGTAGTCTCAAAACTTAGAAAAATTTGTAGAAAATAGCCTCATGCTAACACTTAGACAAATTTGTAGTTGGGATGTCGTAGATCAAATTTGGTGGTGTTTCATTGGTCCCTCTTTGTTGACATCTGGAGGAGTGGCCCAAGAGATGTCGATAAAGAATAACAAAACACTACAGCAAACTTGGCACCAACATTGCTCTTCAGTGCAAAATCAAATGTCATTGCACCATGTTCAAAAGTGTTATGGATGGCAGTATGCTAGGAGTAAAAGTTGTAGTTAATGTGCTAGGGATAAGAGGTGAGATGAGCTGAAAATAGGAAGTCATGACATGGAAACATCACACTTGACGATGACCATGGAATAAGAGTGGCCTACCCCTAATAATGTTAACCTCTCATCAAAGTGCTTATGAGATAGTCAGTGTGGATTCATAGTTGAGTTGATTGTTAAACTGCAGTGCTTCTAGATTAATTGGGTACATGCTTTGTCCCTTTTGCTTTTTTCTTTGCTTTTTTTCCCTCTTTTTTTTGAATGCTTTCTGTAGAGTGAGATGCTTCCTATCATGTGAATTATGTCTCACTAGATGGGCTCTGCTTCATCATTGATGAAATGGAATAGTGTTTGTATGATAGGTGTTTTCTCCTTGGGATGACTTATGTTACATTTTCCTAGGCTTTGACTAACCAACAAAGGCTTTCCATGGGATGACTTATGTTACATCCACCTTCATAAGCTTGGTGTGTGATGCGATGTGCAAAGAGGATGTTGTGTGCTCACAACACATGAGTGTTAAGGGATTTACATCCTTTGCTATGTGGAAAATGAAAAAGTATTGGGATGCAGGAGTGGATGTGAGTAGGTTATAATAGGATAAGCAAGATGTGCACTCTTAAGAGGCTCAGCTAGTCTAATCATGCACATCAAAGTGATGTGGTAACTTGTCACTGAAATGAGATTTACCTTTGCATGACCACCTCAAGGCTTCATCTTGCAAACACAACTCTGAGAAAATAAGAAAAACACACAACACACAATGCAAATAAAATGCCATGGGTGAAGATGCTATGAGTTTTCTAAAGGCTACACCAGTTGCAGGTGTTCAAAAATCCAGTAAAATGGTAGGGGATGATGATGCTACAAGTGCTCCAAAGGCTACACCAATTGTAGGTGCTTCATTTTGGAACTACAGTATCCCTTCCCACATGGTGGAGAAAGAGTGGGCAAGGGGAAGGGGGGGATTTAAAGTTATACTTGCTTACTTTCTTATAGAATTATGCATGGTTGACCGCAAACCAAATTTAAGGTCTTGGTAAACCATAGCCCTACAAGTTTAAGGTCCTAGTAGACTGTGAACCCAATTTAAGGTCCTAGCAGACTTTGGTGCCAATTTGGGATCATGGAAAACAAGTTGTATAAGTTTAATGTTGTAGTAGATGTGAGGTTTGTGTGCTAGTTTAACATCATAGTGAACAAGTACTGCACCAATTGAGCATCATAGTAAGCATGCTATGCCAGTTTAACATCATAGTGGATGAGCTATTATGCTAGTTTAATACCATGACCTAAAGACAAGCTATGCCAATTTATCATCATGGCAAATGAGTAGTATGTGTGTGCTATTTTAACATCATAGTAGACAAATGCTATGCTAGTTTAATTTCATAGTAGAAGAATGGTGTGGGTGCCAGTTTAATGTCATAGCAGATGAATGCTATGCCAGTTTAACATCATAGCAAACAAATGTTGTGCTAGATTAACATCATAGTAGATGAATGGTATGGGTGCTAGGTTAACATCATAGTGGATGAATGCTATGCCATTTTAATGTCATAGCAAACAAATGTTGTGCTAGTTTAACGTCATAGTGGACGAATGTTGTGCTAATTTAACATCATAGCAGATGAATTCTGTGCCTTGCTTCATTGATGTGTGGTGTTGCATGCTAGATGTAATATGGCTTCCTACAAAATGAACTAGAAAAATGTCAAGTAGCACCTATTTTGACAAAGTTAATATGCACAAATGAAGAGAAATAAATGTGATGAAATTTTCCTAAGTATGCATGTGAGCTATTAAGAAAGGTAAGCATGTTTGTGCTAATTTTAGGCCTTAGCAAGCCATGTGCATGCTAATTTTAGGTCTTAGTGGACCATGGACATGTTAGTCATGTCATTCCAAGGAGGGCTAGCCATGTTCACAAAGTGGAATTAGCTTGGATGTTCATAGGGTGATGAAAAATTAAAATTTTTGCCTAAGTATGGATGACTACAATCTCACCCAACTATGCTTTTCACTAGGCATCTAGTGCAAAGCATAGTTTCAAGTTGGTGGCACATTAAATGACCCTGAGAGCATATATAGGTGCATTTTCACTATGGGTAAGTTATCATTTTTCTACTTTAAAATGCAACATCCAAAGTGTAGTCTTGCCATTGCTGTTGCGCATTGCTAGTGGAGAGTGTAGTTGGAACAATGATGTGTCGAAGTGGACGCTTGCACCTAGGTTTGGCAAATGTCACCGAGTGGAAACAAGCATTAAGCCACCTACCACAAGCATGTGTGGAGGAGAGGAGGTCATTAGCATCAACCAAGTACCCCAACTATGCTCTTCCCTTTGCTTACTTTTTATCTTTTATTTTGTTTCATTGGTGAGGATTTGGAAGTGTAAATTTTTATACCCTGCCACAGTGCCCTACCACGGTAGTGGTAGCCACTGCTATGCATCATTTTGGTGTAGCATAGCTAGGGAGGGGTTGATGGTAGGAAGGGTTTTTAGGGTGCATAGGCACAGCCAATCATGATGGCAAGTAAGGGAATTACTGGTAAGCATTATCATGGAGCCTATCTTAGATGGTGCCCAAATCCATGAGTGACTTTATGATATCCAAGTAGTCAAGGATACCTAGGGCCTTTAGATCCATCAATTGGTTGAACACATAGCCAAAGCAATGGCTCATGAGAAAGTTCAATAGCCTAAAGCATCTTCACATTAGCCCTTGCATCGATCATTCTAGAGATCCTTTCATTGGAAGAAACTGTTTGTCTAGTTCATGCTGCCATTACATGTAGCTATCGATTCCAAACATCCAACAACAAGAAGAAGAAACTAAAATTGAAACTAAACCTAATATTTCTACTATCACTAGGTTTGTTCTAAGGCTTGAATTTTGATTTTGAAAAGCTTGAGCTTGGTGTGAATTTAGGTTTGGGCCTACAACCAAGGAGCAAGACACTGACATGGGTAGAGAAGGTGAATGATTTAGGGATCTTTGTTACTTATACAAGAAAAATGTGACAACAGGATTTTGTAACAATCAGGAGGAGGGAGAGTGCGTAGGACATGGTGGCATAATGGATGCAAGGCATACAGGGAGTCGTGGGCATGGCACACAAAGGGTGGAAGTGTGTGAGGCTGGTGAGGCAACGATGCATGAGGCTATGCTATCCACTACCACAGCTAGGACTACACTCTCCACACCTTGGAAGTGCAATTGACACCAAGTGTTTGATGAAATATTCACCTCAAAAGTTCATTTTTTTGGGACTGCACTCTATAGAGAGCATAGTTGGGAGTTAGAAAAATTCATAGTTTGAGACTACACTCTTCATGAAGGCAATCTAAAGTTAGAAAATTTTTGCGATTTCTATACTATGCTCTCCATTGAGGCAATTCAGAGTTAGAAACTTTTCACCATTTTTGGGACTACACTCTCTACTGAGGTAGCTTGGTGTTAGAAAATTTTTTTCCAAAACTTTGTAAACTATGCATGATGCTAAACCTATGAAAGGGAATGCTAAGCCTATGAAAACATGTTATATCTCAGTGAGTACTAGGAGCGTCAAATGGATTAGTTGATGTCCCCCATAGTGTATTGCCAAAATTAAGAATTTTTTGTTAATGCATGTTTCATAATGTTAATTTGCTAACTTACTTTAATAATTTAATGTCAAAATTTGCATCTATGTCTATATACTAACACTTTGCTTATTACTTGGTGGCTATCGGGTGCTATTGAAGCCTATCCTGATTATAGTGAAGCTCGTGGACATCCTATGTTGCATGAGCAAATCCATCCCCAACATGCCTGTATCAGATATGCAGGTGGATCATCAAGTGATGTGGTTCCATTCAAGTGCTAGTGAGTTCTTGAAATTCTTGTTACAGTACTTTAGTGTGATCATGTTGGTCACACTTGGTAGTGGAGGCTGCTAGCGCCATCACCAAGACATTGCTGCTTGGGACTAACCAGGGTATCTTAAGATTCATCTCAAATGAGGCTATTATTAGTGATGATGGAGCAAGTGGTTTGGGTAGAGGCCCTAGGAGTGCTCAGCACCTATCCAGGATATGGCACATGATAGGGTTTGGTTGCTACAACAAGAGCAACACACTTTTTACTATTCTATGGATGCACACCCTATTCCAGAACCCACTTGGAGCTTTCACCATTCTTGTAGTGTTTTTTTGCTACTAGCTTATGTCAAATTGCTAAAGGTTCATAAATAACACTAGGTTCAGAGTTGATGAGGAGGGCCTACTACACTAGAGGTGTTCTCATCTAGTACGAATGTTCAAGTAGCTATGCTTGAGTAGGTGGCAACTAATCTCGTGGTCTACCCTACCCAATACCGAAGGCATATGAGCGATGTAGGACCCATGGCTAGTTGGATGAGGAGTGGGCTATCAATGAGATTAATGCCAAGGAGATACTTATAATGCCACCCTCGTCTCCCACTCTATTTGTGCCAAATATGTATCTAAGCCTTAGCTCATGTGCTTGCTCATGTATGCCTATTAGTTTTCCTTTGCATGATGTAAATGTTATTTTTCCTTTATTGCAATAGCAGTTGCCTAAAATGAGGTGATGGTGATTAGCATAGGCCACACAAAGGCCATGCTCATCATGAAGTATGGCAATGTGAAGGGTGCATAGCATTGGCTATGCCATAAAGCTTCATATGCATTGACAACTCGACTCATATATGCAAGGTTGATGGACCTATTTTTGGCCCTTATCCTGAGTATGCCAGTGGCCGAAATGGTTATCATCATTGACTCCTTTAGCAGCAATGTTAGGCAGTTTGTCATCTAAGTGTGCGATGTGATGATAATGCTAAACCTTAGCAAGGCCTTATTTTCCAACCTTTTTGGCCTTCCTACTGATGCCCCAATAGTTGTTGATAAGGCCAATAGAGAGGTGGACCACAAAGGGAAGATCAAGGACTAGTTGGGGGCCACCTGATCTCACAAGGACATACCAATTAAGGATGTGCTTGTGCCTGAGGTGCAGGAGCTCTACCATCTATTTTGTGCTCATGCCTTTCCAAAGTTTCTCTTCCAAGGGAAGATCTTTAGGGTAGAATAGGCATGGGTGATGAAGAAGGTGCTACTAGAGGGTACAAGGTTTAATTAGGCTACATATATAGCCACTAGCCTACATGCAGATATCTCTAGGCTATAGTTCAACCTCCAGGTGAGGTCCCACATCCACTTCGCATTCTTTGTAGGATACTTATGAAGGTTCACAGAGCTCTTGGTTATGCATGATAATGGGTAGTGGGTTGTGTAGGATTGCAAATAGCTCTCCAAGCCATGGATTAAGCACATGTTCATGACTACACATGCATAGAACCCCTAGAGGGGATCAATGAGTCATTGTCCATAATGACTAAGGATCCCATAGGGTAATCACATTACTTGTATGATAGCGTAGGCAAGGATCCTTCAATTGGCACCAAGAACATAAACAAGGCATACTACTATATAGCAAAGATGGTGGAACTATCTAGGCCAAGATCAAGAGACCACATTTTGCAAAGGAGGCTATCCCTGAGGTCAAGAAGCTAAGTAACAAGAGGATCTGTATTAAGCTTCAAAGCTTGCACAAAAAGGTTCCAAGTTAGTATTTGTAAATTTCCTATATACATTAATTATATTTTTATGTATTTTTATGTTTTTATATTTTTCTTTTATTTTATGCTATGAACTAGCTAATGACATGCATATGTGTACTAATGTACTATGTATGGATATGCATTAATCACAGAGATAGGAGAGAGGGTTGCTAGAGCAATAGCCAAGCAGTAGCAGAGGAAGTGCCCCCTCAAGTTAGGAAGGATGAGGCTCATGAAGATGAGCTACTTTAGGTGATAGAGATCCTCTGGTAGTTGGAGGAAGAGAGATTACTCCACCCTGATGGGGGTGATTTCAATAGCTTGTTCAATGGTGTGCAGCTAGGTGAGCCTTCTGCACTCATGCTGAAGGCCTTTCTAGGTAACTAATTTAAATTGTCATCTGTCAATGCCTTTTTACTCTAGTATTTTTAGTTGTTTGGTTATATGCTAATTACATTGTTGTGTTATAGCATCAAATGTTTCCACTAGCGGTCCCATGTCTACCTATTGCATGTAGCCATGGGTAGACATGCCAAATAAATTTTCCTTCAAGGAAGGCATCGTTGAGAACATGGCGGACCACTTACAACAGGTAGACCCTAAGCTTGTTATGTGCATGATGTTGTTTTTCTTTATGTTACTTCACTATTGAATGCTTAGTTCTTGACTAAGATTGATCAATTGTTGCATGCCTATAGGTCCTAAGCTATGACAAAATCCAAGTAAGGTGGCCAAGGTGGATGTCCTCCCTAACCTCCCTCCTAAATTTGATCAGGTGTCTCATCGCATGTACAAAACATTGAATAAGTGAACACTTTCCTATGTGAAGGTGTTGTGGATCTATATGCACTCAAATGAGCACTTGTGAAAACATGTGCACAAGCTATAAGAGAGGGTGACTAGCCAAGATATGAAGATAGGAGATCTTCAATCCAAATATGACTTCTTGGCAACTAGATCATAGGGAGATAGCACCCGGCATATCTTTGAGATAGAGTATGCCTAATACTAGATAGCTCTTAGAGGCAAGAATGAGGTCACACAAGAGTTGATAAAGCAGTGGCTACAAATGGACTTGCTCACCCAAAGGAACCAAGATTGGAGGAATTATAGTACAAAGGTCTACTAGTGGGGGAAAATGTAGAAAAACCACAAACACCAATATAACCATGAGCGTGACGCATACCTACGATGGTACAATGAGGAGTCTACTGAATGCCGCCACCTCAAGATGTTCCTTGAGGCAATCAATAGGAGGCAGGCGTACAAGTTGTTTGCATAGCACATGGTGGTGAGTGGCTCTCCTAAGAGGCATATCATCACCCCTTCAAGAAAGGCTTCTTCTACTACCTTTTCAATGGAGCCACCCGCATGGACTGCTATGAACAAAGGTAAGACCCTTGTGGGGATTGACTTTGGCAAGGAGGATTAAATACAACTTTCTGAGGTTGAGGTCCTCTAGCAATTGAAGGTTGGCTTTGGAAAGTTACCTCCAAAATTCATTGATGCAGGACCTTCTCAGGTTAGTCTTTTTTTTTCTTTTTTGCCTTTTTAATGTTTTGAGTTAGTTTGTATAGTACATGTTCACTTACTAACTACTCATTTTTTTTATCATTATGTTAGTAGGTACTAAGCAATACTACAAGACCTAGCAATGCAGTGGAAGATGAAGAGCCTCCACCCCCACCTAGCACCATTGGTCGAGCATGACCAAATGTACCCTTGCTGTTGGGCATTTTGCTATTTTGGTTGTATTTTTTCCACATGATGCTATTCATGCTATGTACTATTATTCATACAACATTTAATGAATGCATTTGCTATATGTAATGTGTAATGTATAAACTTTTCATTTTATGGTTATTTGCCATGCACTTTCTATGCTTATAATGTGATGAGTTAATCTACTAAGTTAGGATTATGTGACGATAGTGTGACTAGGCCATTGCGAGCCCCATGCTAGTTTAAGGCCATAGTAGAAGGGTCAATGTTAGTTTAAGGTCATTTTGGACCACTGTGATGGTATTAAAGATGATAGTTTAAGGTCATCCAAGTCATGACAATTACTAGTTTAAGGTCATTTCAAATCATGATGATAGTTTAAGGTCATCTTAGACCATGTGCTACTAGTTTAGGGCCATGGCAAACCACATATACTATGAGTTTAAGGCCATTTTGGGCCATGCATTGCCAATTTAGGGCCATGGTGGACTATGTATACTGCTAACTCTTATTTTTGTAATTTTAGTTTTTTATGATTTTTATGCATTTTGATGTTTTTTATGTATTAATGTAGATGCATTAAATCAACAATAGAAGAAATGTAAACTAAGTTATCAAATGCATAGGCAATGCAAATGGTAAGCTAAGAAATTAAACTAAATGCAAATAATATGCTACAATAGTAATGCAATGCAAGTGGGGAGCAGGATGCAAGGTGCAGGGAGCAAATAGTGGATAGGTTCCTAGTGTGCTTTCAAACTAAGGGGGCACCTTAGCTCCGCAATTGCTTCCTAATCCAGTGTGTATCAGGGGATGCGTAAGGACTAGATTGCACTATTCAATAGTTTCCTTAACCCTTGGTTAATACATTGAATGGAAATTCTACCCACAAGGTTTCCTCTGGGAGGTCAGTGGCTTCTACTACCTCTTCAGGTGCATCAGCCTTGTGTGTTTCATTGTTTGCTGAAGATGTGTCATCGAGGAATTCAACCTCCAATCCTTGCTCCATGTCTATGTTGTTGATAACTAGAGGGACAACATTATCATCATGGATGATAACTTCACCACCTTCATATAGAAGGGGGATTTCCTAATGAATTGGGGAGGAGACAGCTCATAATTCGGCCAACCATAGCTTGCCCAATATTAGATTAAATCCTAGCATCTCCTCTATGACAATGAATTTGGTGGTGGTGGGGAATTGCTCCCTTGACACAAAGGCTATTGTTATGGTACCCTTAACAATGACATGCAATCCACTAAAGGACATTACATGTGATCTTTTTTGGCTTGATTTGGTCTGTGAGGTCCAACGTACTAATGACAATGTATGGGATAACATGTGTTGCTATCCCATTGTTGATATGCACCCTCTGAATGTTACATTTCCTATCATGTATGGTGATAAACATGGGGGCCATTATGACCTCATCCTTCTCAAGGTCAACGTTAATTGCCTCATCATAAAATGTGAGGAGTGTGAAGCTTGATACCTATGGTGCAAGAGAAAACATTCCAACATGGATGGAATTCTCATCTACTAGGATGTCCTCCATGATAGGAATGGAGGTCAACATCTACATTAGCACTTCGTGGTGGGCCGATGAGGTCATGATTAGGTCATAGAGGCTCAACGTTGTGTTTTTTTTTCTTTAGCACTTACTTAACTTAAGCTAAGGCATCTATGAAGTCTTTGCAATCAATTGCATTTTTATTGGCTTTGACTTCTTCCATATGCCCTAAGAGATGAATTTTATAAGGAGGTAACTTGGGCTTTATTTTCTTGGCTTCTATAG
The DNA here is from genome assembly GCA_015680685.1 of Gnetum montanum. Taxonomy (NCBI): domain Eukaryota; kingdom Viridiplantae; phylum Streptophyta; class Gnetopsida; order Gnetales; family Gnetaceae; genus Gnetum; species Gnetum montanum. The sequence goes on from MNCI01029388.1 coordinate 226,710, forward strand.
AGGCCCTAATGCTTGGTTGTAGGTTACTAGTGGTGGCCTCCCTAAGTATTTTGGCCATGGGGACTACAAATATAGGGACTAGTTTCAACAAATCGAGCACTCTTTGCTCTTGATGTTGCCTAATCATCCTATTTGCAAGACACTCGTTGGGCCTCCTAGGTTGCCACTTAGAGGGTTTGTTAATGTTGCCAATAGGATTAGCTCTTGGATGGGAAGGAACTGATGAATTGCCCACTACTAAACTATAGGTAGGTGAGGAGTCAGCATGTTGTGGCACCCTGATGACAAAGGATGGCTAAACTATTATCATTACGACATGCTATGGGACCCTCACCATGAAGGGAGTTGTATGTTCTTGAGGTGGCATCCTGATGATGAAACAAGACCTCAAACCTATAGGGGCCATGGAGGCCCTTGCATTACTAGAGAACACATGGATCACAAATGGCCATTGCACCGATTCTAGGTTGTGATAGATGTTGTTAGCATTTATGAGGTAACTTTCATTGTCTGTGTTTAGAGGATCCTTGTAGATGCTCATAGATTGGTTCTAAGGAATAATTGTATTAGTAGCATCAAGTAACAACTTGCCTTTTTCAATCATTCTTTAGAGGTCATCCTATAAGGCTATACAAAAATTGGTGTTATGCCCGAGCAACTAGTGGTAGTGGCAAAATCAATCCAGCCTAAAGTGTTATGGGACCGAGGGCTCATTCAAGGCTACAAATGTAGGAATCCTTAGGAGCTCACAATATCTATCGTGTCTTTTGTAAGCATCTTCAAACATCTACTTGTACTAGATATGTCCAACCTTTAGTAGTTAGTCCAATAGTTCTAAAGGTTTTAATGGTAGTGGGATGTACTTGGAGTGATCCTTGCACTCAAAGTTAGGCCTTGCAATATCTTTCATTGTGGCCATTGATTATGTGGGCTAGTTAGTTGTCGTAGTGCTAGAGCTGGTGGTTTTGTTATTCACCGAGGCCTTCAGTGGCTTGGCCATTGGCCTCAACTTGGTTATTTTAGCCTCTTTGGCCACAATCACCACAATTGCAATTTTTTTCACTTTATTCTTATTTTTTTGGCATGTAGATTTTTGTAGGCCACATAGGTTAGGTCCTTGCTAGCTTCAGCTACATCCTATATGCTCTTAGTCTAGGCAAAGGTTTGGCTCAAAGATTGCAAGGCCAAGTAGTACAGTTTTGACTTGATGAAGTCATTGATTGCATCCTTGAAGATGGCCAGGAGGTGCATCTTAGCTATTGGCTCTCAAATTTCATTAAATGAGGCACTCCAGCATTGGATAAATTTTTGCATGGGCTCTAGATGGCCCTGCTTGAGCTAGTCCAACGTGGTTTTAGGCTTCAACTTGTACTTGAAGTGCATCACATGTTAGCTCAAAAATCCTCCAAAGAGGTAATGTGTGATACCAATCTAGTGCCTTACCAATGAATAACATGGAAAAAACACATATGATGGCATGTGGCCATGCTTACAGTAGTAGGAACTTAGACCTATACATCACCAAGTATGTGTTGGGGTCCCCTTCACCATTGTACTTGGTGAATTAGGGTAGCAGGATCCTAGTTGGCAAAGTTAGTGGTGGGATAGTAGGACTTATGGGGTTTTCCTAGTAGAAATCCACTACTTTAACTATCTTATAGGAGGAAGCCTTAAGTTTCTCAACCTCTTCTATCAAGGTTTGGATTAATTGGAATGCTTGGTTTAGGTATTGGGATGCTCCAGTGGGCTGGACTAGTTGTGTCATCCACTATGCTAGTTGTGTGGTCCATGACCTAATTGTAGGTTGTAGGACCATGCAAGGTACTTGCTGCATTGACTATGTTATGGGCATAGTGACTGGGGCAAGCCATGTGTGTGTGGATTGGACCACTGTTAAGGGTGCCGATGAAATAAGCAAGACATAAGGTGCTTGACTCGTTTGGGGATGGGAGACATGCACTGTGTGAACATAAGACTAAGTAGGCATGATTACTGCTAGCATAGATAAATGGACAAGCTATGACAATGCGACAAAGGACAAGTTAATAGGAGGTAATGCATCTAGTGTGTTGCTATCATAGGCATAGACCTACAAGGTGATGCAAGGCCTATGGTTTTCTTAAGAAAGACAGGTGAATGGGACTGCGAGAGGGCCAAACTAGGACTTGTCCACTAGAAGATAATGTGAAAGGAATCCTCATGTTTAGAATGAGCTTTGAACTCATACTCCTCCCCACGTAGGAACTCCTTGTAGTTTTTTCCCCCTTCATGCTCATTTTCTCAAATGAGCTGGGCAAGTATCCAATGGTAGGGTTCCATGAGTAGGATGAAGTCGACTAAGGAGGGGATATACTCCCATTTGTTTCAATGGATAAGCTCATAGCTTCACTTTGCTTCCATGTACAAGCAGTCTATGAATACGCATGCTTGCATCTTTGCACAAATAAAGTTATATTATTTATCATTTAGCGCAACATACTCTAGGTCTTGGCCACATAGCCTAAGGGATTATCTTGGCTTTGCCATAGTAGGACTGGTAGGATGGTCAATCTTGTTTTCTTGTTGCATGGGCAAGATGGCTAGTGTGCTTGAGATTGATGTTGAAGGCTGTTTGAAATGCATGTGTGTAGATTAAGTTGCAAGAGGGCATTGTAGGGGTTGTTAGATGTGGAAAATGGCTAACTTTGCTAGTTGCAAAAAATGGCTAACTCTAGTGACCATGCTCTCTATGCTAAGAGCTAGCTATACTCTCTATTAAGCATCCAGAATTTGGCTAACTATGAGAATGTGTGCTACTACATAGGGTTCTAAAGCAACTGACTATTGGGTCTAATCTACAACAACCAGTTAGTAGATGACGCCTACGCCAGCCTAAGATCCAGCTACTACTACACAAGTAGTAGGTCCACAAGGGTATCATGGTCTACACTAGCCCAAAGTTAGAAATGATGATGTAGAGAACATGTGAGACAATTACAATGGAAACTAAAGAGGAAAATGGTTCGAGCCCTCCTTCTAGCACCAAAAACTATATCGACCAAAAATGTTGACAGCTAGAACACTAAGAGGTCCATGAGAACATAGCCTAACCTTGCATCCATGCGAGGGCTTGCTAGAGGTGAAGATAAGGTGTCTTGAATGATTTTATCAATTGAACAGGGACTTACCAAATGCAACTCAGGATGTAGCATAGTTAGCTGCAATGCTAATGCAAAATGATACCAACTATTCACACGATGTCAACAATGTTAACAGTGTTAATGGTGTCAAGCATAGTTAAGTTTTTTGGTGAAAATGAAGGTATCAACATGTGGAGACCACCATCTAAGCATGGTTTTAGGTGTAGCTATGCAATAGAACAGTGAAAAAATGTAAGTAAAATGCTCAAAATGTAAAGAGAAAGAGAGAGGAGCAAAACACCACCCCAAATGAGGTTGAGCATAGTTAACACCAAGAGGGGTTAGAAGGTACATGGTGTACAACAAGCATAGTGGACAACGTAATCACAATATTAGAGGTGTTTGGCTATAGAAACTAATGTTTTTTCATGGTATCTATGTCTACAGGGTTGGCAGCCATGGTGTGCAATGGCCTACGGGATCCTACAGTGAACTAGGATGAGCTATGGTGGTCTGTAACTTTGCCAAGATGCCTCTGGTTCCCTCCAAAGCACTCCTTAGGTTTGCAACTTTGTGAAGTTTGAAATGTGCCAATGCATCAAATTTGCCAACCCGCTTCAATTTTTCCAACTTTCGTTAAGTTTACCAACTCCGAAAACATTGAGGACAAGGGTATTTATAGAGATAGGTTTAGCATGAAATGCAAAGTGACTGCCGTGTGGAAAAGGTGATAGTTGAGATGACACTATCACCCAACTATGCTTGCCACTGAGGTTAGTAGTGTTATGCTTTGTTGTACTCTGTCAAACTCTATGAGGTTGAGAGACTGTGACTATGCTACCAACTGCATGTATATGCACTGAGAGGACTACAATGTACTTGAAAAGAATGCAACTTTGAAGACTACACTTCGAGACTACACTCTCCATTATCTTGTGTGGGTTCAAGCATACTTAAAATTTTGTGCACAAAAGGAATACAAAAAAGATGCATTTTGCTAACTATTCTTACTAGAGATGAGTTGGAGCTAAGTTAAATGCTAGTATGTTATGAAGGCATTTGAAGGCTGTTTAGCTACGCTTGACTATGCTTTGGACGGGGGGAGAGCATAGTCTCACACTTAGAAAAAATTGCAAAAATAATGGCTATGTGCTAACTATGCTCTCCATGGGAAGCTGACTACACTCTCGACTAGGGGTGGGCATAGTCTCAGCACTTGTCAAAACTTGCAAAAATTTGCTTCTAGTTAACTATGCTTGACTATGCTCTAGGGTAGTGGAGATTGTAGTCTCAACACTTAAAAAAATCTACAAAAATTAGGCCTTCATGCTAACTTTGCTTAACTACGCTCTAGGGAAGTGGAGAACATAGTCTCTCAGCACTTAGAAAATTTTGCAGTGGTTGGCTTGACACTTAGAAAAATTTGCAAAATTGGCCTTTGTGTTGACTATGCTTTGCATGAGGCTAACTATGCTTTAGGGTAGTGGAGAGAGTAGTCTCAACACTTGAAGAAATCTACAAAAACTAGGCCTTCATGCTAACTACCCTTGACTATGCTTTAGGTCAGTATAGAGTGTAGTCTCACTAGTTAGAGAATTTTGCAAAAAATGGCCTCATACTGACACTTAGAAAAATTTGTAGTCGAGATGTCATAGTCCAAATTTGGTGGTGTTTCATACCTTTGATGTCTAAGTGATTAGATGAAAAGTCACAATGGATCTCCTTCTTCACCATATGATTTTGGAGCTCTTATCTTAATTGAGGCTCATTGTCACTAAAATCTAGCTTTGAATCCACATAGAAGATGTGAAATTCCTATAATTTTGTATTTATGATTTTTTAGATATTTTATAATTATAAAGAGAGAAAATATAATACACGTACATGCATTGCAATCCCACTTGGAAAAAAGGACAATGCTCACACACACTTACATGTGTCATAATCCTTGAAGGAATAGGTGTAATACCACATGTGAAATGTAATAAAATGACTCTTACTTACAACCTTAATGGTCCAACACCATCCATATAATTGTGACCTCCTTGGGTAAGGTTAAATCATTATAGCTTATGAAAACTAGAATTAAATAAATATTTTGATTTTTTAAGATTTTATAATGTTTTTTGTGTTTTAATATTTAAGGCATCAATGCAAAAATGAGAAAAAATCATAAGCTTTATTCACTATGTAAACATTCGACTCTGCATCATCTAAAAGGTTTTAGGTTACATAGGCATGGTAGAACTCTAATAGAGTCTAGTAGAACTTGTAAAAGAAAATACATAAAACATGCATAAATAGGAATGGAATTTAACATACTAAAGGGATGAAGAAATTTTGCCATAACAGAATGTCAAAAGCTCTAAGAAAATGACTAAGTATTAACTTGTTGTTTGGAAGAACTTATCTCAGGTATTTATAGTTTTTGTATAGAAACGAAGAGGGTTCGTCATCACCTAGGTGCCAATGGAGGCACGTCACCACCACCCAAGCCAACCTCAACAACATTGCTAGTAGAGATAGTCATTTGGAACTAGATACAAGATGCATTAGTGCTCCTATGCTAATGAAGGGGGTGTGCTAACATCCCCTCCTTCTCCCCATACCCACATTCTATATCTTTATGTTTAGGATAAGCTAGAACCCAAAGACACATGCTAGAATGATCCAAGGACATTTGAATGAAGTTGAATTTATTCTAAAGAGCTTAGAATTAGGCATGAAACCTCAAAGTGTGACATAAAAGGCAAGGATGCATACAAATTACCACTAGATGCTTCATTACTCTTTAATTCAATTCTTTAGAAAATCCTTAGTTCCACTTCATGTTAATAAGCCTATGATGTTTGAAAAATGTAGAATTGGAAGAGGATGTCATGACATAAATTTACCTTTTAAAAGTCATCGAGATACAAAAGGATGTTACCAAAGCTTATATTTCCCTAGAAATAGAATTAGAAGTTGGAAGACAATGTCAAAAAGTAACAACTTAAAAAATATACAATTGTAGAAGAAGAAACTGACTTGATGTTCAAATTTTTGATGTGATACATTAAATAGACATAAAAATATAAAATTCTACTAGTAAGTAAATACTAGGAAATGATCCTAATCAATGATGAGTTGACCCTCCTAGCATCAAAAATATTCTATGATGAGAATTGCCATAATTAAATTCACAACTGTTGTCATGTCCCCATTTCCAAATGATGTTGTTGCCTAATGAAGATGGTGTCTCTTCATAACAAGTGTTATTGTTATCTTAGCAAGACCTGAAAGGGTAGCTCTAATTAAGACCTAAAAGGACATGTTGTAATAACCAACATGTCTCTTGAGGTAACCTTTGGGGGTTTGACCTAAGGCATTTATACCCAAGCATAGAGATTGTGCCAGCATGGAGTGGTAGAGCCAATACAGGCAAGACACAGGAAGCCAGGTGAAGTGGTATAGGAAGTAGACTAGCCATTCCTTCTGGCAAGGTTCTAAGCCTAATCATGGTGCCAATGTTGGATTGCCTCTAAGGGATATATGCAAAATGAAGAAAATCCAAAGGAAAACTCTTAGAGCATGATCCAAATACATTATTCTATATCAATAAAGCATTCTTTTCTTTCTCTTTTTTCACTTTCTTTATTATTTCCTTTATGCATAATGTTGAATGTTACATATATTTGACATTTTTCATACATCTAGAAATGGGATGTCACAACAACCATGCATAAAATAAGCTAGACATTCTATACCCACTAAATAGTTTGAAGATATTATCTTCAAATCAAAAGAGAACTAGTAAATCACTAGGAAAGGCTAATAATCTAAGCCATGTTGTTGCCAAAAATAAGTTAAATATTAGTGATGAAAGTGTGTTAAATAGTGATTAGACTAGAATGATAGAATAAAACTTGATTTGGAAAATGAAAGATAAGATTTGCTCCTAGATTAGCCAAAAAAAAGGTAAAAAAATATTATCATAGCACTAACTAATTGTAAAAGTTAAAGATTTAATACAAATAACTAAGAAAAGAATATGAAAGAAGGTAGCAATGGTATTGGAGATGAGATCAAGGAATCAAAGGCAACTAGTAAGAAGCTATGTTACACCAATTTCTCTTTGGTATGTGTACTTGATAAAGATCTTCACTAGAAAATTGAAGCTACTTAAATGAAAAGTACAAAAGTACAAAGAAGTGTGAATCATATTGATGTGTGGATCTACATCCAACTAAAATTAGCATGTCTCCAAAGGAAAATACAATAGGGATATAATATTCTAGTATTGAAAAAAAAAGGACCAAAAACTCTAGTATGGCTAAAAATGGTTATAAATCTTAATGCTCATAGAGATAATTAATAGACATTACGCTTTGGAAAAAGAAAATCTCTTTTTCTCTCAAGGGTTATAGTTGATGTTTACCTATTTTTTGATTAGGAGAATACTCCTATTTATAGGCTAGAAATGCCTCATAGATTATGAAGGAATGATGCATTTGGTACCATACAAAATTTTAGAAGCTTTTGAATAGGAGAAATGACTTACATAGCTATAGTAGACATCAAAGATGCAACTAACATAGATGAATGATGCTTGATGAATGGCGAGGTACCCCTACACTCAACCATACGAATATGAGCATAACACACACAATCCGGTCGAACTTCGCAGACTAAGTGCCTACACGCCTCATCGAACACTTAAGGTTAATTATTCGTTGTCTTCCCAAACTTACTTGTATTTTTCACGGTGTATGGTTAAGTAAGTATTTTCTATTTGTCATGGTGATGAAGTTATGTCTTTTCTATTTTTATCTTCTATGCTGATAAGGTGAAAGGTAAAGAGATTAATTAACTAACTTTAACTAACTAACTAAGTCTTAATTAACCTAGCGCCAGCATCCGTTCCCACTTACAGTTCACACCCTAAACTGAGGCAACCTTGGTTACCAAATGCTAGTTGTTGTTGGGATCACCAAGCGTAACGCACGTGCTCAAAGCGGTCGTACTGAGACACTTAACTAGGAGAGAAGGGTTGAGAGAGATTTAATAACTAATAAAGAAATTAAACAATAAATAGTAAATAACAATAAATAAAGTCCTAATTAGCCTATTCCATGCACTACAAGGTTTATCCAAGAAGTTCATCTTTATTGCCGTACACAAACATGTGTTCAGGTACAATATTTGCTTGAATAAAGATCCGTTCACTTTGGAGCTCCTACTGCAGGCACATGAAAAATATTCTATCTCTGGAGGGATCAAACTGCTAGAGTTTTGCTACGGTCTAGGCCTAGAATTAGAAACAAGGGAGAGCCTCCTCTTATTTATATATATGACGGTGCACTGCGATATCACGTACGCGATATTGCGGCCCATGTGATATCGCATCCCATCATACCCCCATGACTGAATAAAAACTCGTCCTCGAGTTCCTTACAAAATATTGTGATGGTATGGGATTATTGACTCAAATGGAACTAATGGAATGACATGTGAACGGATCATCATTACAAGACAAGAAAAAACTGGTGTTCATGACAACAAGAGTGAACACCTTATTACATTTGACATCAGACCTCATTTGGCAGCTGAGAGAAAGAGAGAGAAAGAAGTTTTGCTGCTGCCAATGCCAAGATTGTGCCTTTCATTGTCCATCCGTAAGCACATCATCGGTCTTACTCTTTGCATAGCTTCTTTAGCACCACTCCATTCCAAGTGTTCCTTCGAAATCCAATCCGTTGTCGCATGATTACCATCTACAAACACAACACATTTTTGTATTAACAAGGGTAAATGAATTTCAATGTAGTTGATACCTTGCTGCGGTAAAAGGTCCATTGGCTAGGTTGTGGTATGGCTGATACGGATCTGGAGATATAATAATGGTGACTACCGAAGGTGTAGGGGTTAGGAGAAAATTGAAAAAATTTGGGTCTGGACCCCCATGACTAAGAGCAAACCTCCGGTAGTGATAGAATGGAGAAAGACAAAGAACAAAAAAGATGGAGAAAAAGAGACAATTATAACATCGATGAAATGGATGTCAAGATGGAAATGAACAAAATAATATAGATTGCAAAAATGTTAAGGGAAAGAATTTAATTGGTGTACCAAATACCCAAAGCAGGCTCATGCCCTAACAAACCCACATTCAAAGAGTCCATAGGCTCTAGGAATGTCATTTGAAACAAGAGTTAAAGTATTAACCGTAAGAATTTACCAAAAAGAAAACAATGCTTCCACCAAAATATACACTAATGATACAACCGGCAATGAGGTGAACAATGGAGAGAAGGATGGGGAGAAGAGAATGGAATGGAGTCCCAAGAACAAGGTGGTGTATAGCCCCTTGTGTAGTTCATGGTTAATGTGACTTAGTAGATCCCATTCCAAGTCCGACCTCAAACAAACCACTTCCAGTGACTTTGCATTAACGCATTCGGCCAATTCATCCCCTTGAAGTAGCAATAATGCCTTCACCAAAGAGCCCCACCATTCCGATGAAACGAAGGAGGAGAGAATGGGAAGCAATAAGGGCCTTAGTTAGAAGGAACATTTTTATTTTAGTTCCATAACCAATGTTTGTAGCCTGAATGATTATTTCATCTAAGGGGCATGCTTTGAATTCTAACTATTTTTTTATGTGTTTATGCTTGAGAACCACACCACGTAAAGACTTTGTTATTTTTATTTGCTCAACTTCCCAATAGTTGAGTAACGTTGAAACGGTAAGAAAACTTAAGAAGAAACCATCCAAGCACCCAAGAGAATGGCCAACACAAATGCATCCAGTTTCCTTGAAGTCATACCCTTTTCAATCCTTGAGTCCTTGTTTAGTTTGAGAAATGCCTAGTCACCGATTCGTTATAGTTCTTATTATGAAAGGAACTGTACATTTCCAAGCCAAGAGAGACCATATAAATTTGTGGATGAATGGATGAAGTGAAATCATTGCCTGCTATATCAAAAGAAACATACCTTAGTATAAACATCATGAATTAAAGGTAAAAACCAAACATTAGCAATCAATATAAAAACAGTTCATACCATCATGAAGAACATTTATTGGGTGACAAAATTACAAGATGGATCACACACACACACAAGAAATGAAAAAGGTATGAACGATGTTGTAAAACAAAAGTAGGAAAAGTTAAAGAAATTTGTAAAACAAAAATGTGTAAAACAAAAACTTAAAAAGAACTGAGGGCCCCAAATGATTAGCATAGGTGGCCATCTCCCCCATGACTGAATGGAAAGGAAGAGATCCAAAATAATGAGCTCATGTTTGAATTTCTTAGAAGTGTCCAACTTCTCCCAATTGATGTTCTTAGATTAAAGGGTGGAAGTTAGTGATGCTCATATTCCAATGTATCTATGCCTTCGTTGTTGGCATGAGTTGTTCCCCCAGTTCATTCCATGCATGTTGGTCAGTTGCTCTTTCGACTAACTATCAACCACAGGGTGTCCACTTGTTGTGTGGTTGCTACATACAAGTATCTGTGTCTCAAATTTTCTAGGGCACACCTGTTGCATGGAGGAGATGCGGAGCATTCCTCCATGTCATCACCCGATGAGTCACTATATGTGATGCATGGAACTTTCTTCATCTTGATCTTTCCATAAATGTTTACCTTAGATATTTCCAAGGAAAGTCGCAAATTCCTAAGCATGCATCTATTGTGCTTAGCCATGCCCTTCACATTATAATTGGGAAGTCCCCTTTGTCATTGTTAACTTCTATCACCAGGAAATCAGCTGGGTATGACCAACCACACACAGTGGTAACGATGTCCTTCACCAATCCTAAGGGGATGGTGATGGACTGGTCAGCTAGCTCTAGTTGAATGTTGCTCTTCTTAAGTTGGGGCAGGTTCCAGGCTTGATACATTTCTCATGAAATTAAGTTGACTCCGGAACCTAAGTCAAGAAGAGCCTTATGTGGTTCCTTCCCAGTGACTTGGAGGTAGATTAAGGAACTTCCAGGGTAAGATAGTTTCCTAGGAAGGTGGCCTACCTTGATCCAGTCAGTTACGGTATGTGTTAACATAACTGTCTGCGTCAAGCTCTGTTGTTGGACTGAAGGGGGCTCCGAAGCCTTATGTGTCAGAGGAGTGATCACAGACTCAACCACTTGTGGTTGTGAGAGCTTGTCTAGGCTTTTGGTTCTGAAGAAAGGTCTTCTCTTTTTGCGGTTGTCAGAACTAGCAGTGGGTTGAATGATTACAGCTCTCGTAGCATTACATTGCTATGATTAAGTGGGGAGTTCCTCTTGCATTGTTGGAGCAGGAGGTATGGGAACAACCAATGGAAGAGGTGCAGATGGATTAGGAGGATGGTATGGATGTGGAGTGTCTCCTGGAGGAGAAGGAGTCCTTCTAAAGTACTCCCAAACTTGGTAGTAACACCCCCCCGTTGTGTGACCCATGGAGTCACTTGGAGAAATTGGTTGATGCACGTAGTATCCATATGGGTCGGGTTGCCGGTAAGGGTATTGTTGTTTCAGCGATGGCATCCCCCATGACTATGGGTATTGCCACTGCTGATGTTGTTTGATGGGTTGTGGTGGAGTTCCACTTGGATAGTATGTCAATGGTTTGTGGAACTGTGTTGGGTTACCTTGGGGATAAGGTAACCTTCGGGGTGTCTGTCGTCTGTTGAGTCTCAGGTTGAGTGCATACATCCCAGACTCTTGTAAATGTGAGATGACTGGACAACATCCCTTAGGATGGTCATAGTGGCAGATCTCACATCCACTATCATCATCTATGTCTGAATTCATAACCTCATCGGAGATAGTTATTTTCCCCTTACCCTTGTCATGTGTAGGGCCTAAATCTCTCTACTTTTTCTTGTCCTTGTCACTACTTCATTCCTCCTTAGACTCCTCTATGATTTTCAAGACCAATTCAAGTCTACTATCCAAGGAGTCCTATATCTGATCTACCTTAGCCGCCACTTCTGCTGTTAGCTTCTGAAATGGCAAGGTTTTCCTATTCACCAACTCTTCGAGTGGTGACTCATCCTCTTCATCACAAAATCTCACTCCCTTCTTTTGAAAGGAGGGATCACAGTTATATTCTTCCGCACTTTCTCTTTTTCGTAGCTCCCCTTCTTCTTTGGCTACTTGTTCCAACAAGCGATGAATTTCATGGGATCTAAGTTTTGATAGTCTCCCTTGGGTATAAGTCCTAGGGGTTCTCCTAGTTTCATACCTTAGCCCATCTACGAGATGGTGAAGTTGATCCAGTTGTGCATAACCATGGCCCAGACTACGATGTAACAATGCATAATAGTAGCCCATGGCAGCATCCAAGGGTTCATGAGTACCTTGCTTCCATCCTTGGATTTGCTTACGTAAATTAGACACTTTGGAGTACGTCTGATATTTATCGTTAAAGAGTTCTAACATCATACTCCACCTCCTAATGGTTTCCAGTTCTAAGGACCAGTACCAACTCTCTACTTTCTTTATGAGTGTCCTGGGAAACAACTTCAATTTCTACCACTTTTTCTCTATGTTTTGCAAGGTGCATGCATCGTGGAATGCCTGTAAATGATTTTGTGAATCCGCATTGTATCCCCCTTCAAAGCGTGGGATATTGTTCATGTCTAAGCGCTTGATTCAACTGTCCTTTTGATGCCTTGTTGGGATTCTCATAGCCTCTGTTATATTTAGCATGTTTCGGGTGGCAAATAGGGGTTCGTCATGATCATCTCTTTCATGAAGTCTATGATGTCTACGTTGTTCCCTACTTTCCCTTCATTCATGTGTTGATTCTCTTGATTGCCCTTGTCCTCTCTCTTAACTCTCTCGTCGAGGTCTCTCATTTTGCTTACACTTATCCTCTCCATTATGCTCTTAATGATTACACCCTAATGTGGAAGGAGAGGGTGAATGATGTGATGAAGGTGAAGAAGAAGGAGAACCATCGCCATGATGATGTTTCTTACCTTCTCTTCTGTGGCTTCGGCCCTGATCATGATGATGATCTGAGTGCTTGTCCTTGCCATGTGTTGTTGTTCCCTCAGTGAACAGCCAGTGCTCATGGGGATCAGAACCAGGGTTGCGTATCATGGAGCGTAGGTTCTGATACCCCACCTCCTCACTATTGTTAGGAGGGGCAACATATTTCGATAGAGAACTAGTTATAACTGGTTCACCATCTCCAGTTTCACTTAATACGTGCGGGACCTCTTTGCCCTTCAACATTGTATGGTGGCTCTCCTACCTTCAGTCCATTAAACGTTGTGTGGATGTGGGATGGTAATCCCTCTTGTCAAAATCTGCTGCAATGTATTCTGTGTATAATTTCGTCATGCTTATCTATGCCAGAGCACGGAGAAGCATGTTGGGAACTGCATGATCTGGAGGTAATACTATGTTACCTTGCAAGTCTCTCCAGTGCATCTATTCATCCTGATGGAGGATAAAAGTAAAATTGGGTATATACTCATCGGGATAAGTATATACCACCCTATATTGTTGAGGAACTGGCTGATTTTGGTTATGTGTTTTCGACTACCGACTGTTTCTAGTATGATCCCTAGGTGGTATAATGCTCTTGTGAGAAGAAGAAGAAGATATTGTGTCTTATCGATGTGCTATTTAACCATTATATAATTTTTTTTAATTAACCCTAAGGTTTTTTTAAGCTCCCAACAATGTGAGTGATTTCCTATGTTCTACTTAGCGCACAAATACTTAGTCCCCGACAACAGCGCCAATGATGAGTGGCGAGGTACCCCTACACTCAACCATACGAATACAAGCGTAACACGTGTGATCTAGTTGAACTCTACAGACTAAGTGCCTACATGCCTCATCGAACACTTAAGGTTAATTATTCGCTGTCTTCCTAGACTTACTTGTATTTGTCATGGTATATGGTTAAGTAAGTCTAAGGTATATGATTTTTATGTCTTTTCTATTTTTATCTCCTATGCTAATAAGGTGAAAGGTAAAGAGATTAATTAACTAATTTTAACTAACTAGCTAAGTCTTAATTAACCTAGTGCCAGCATTCGTTCACACCCTGAACCGATGCAACCTTGGTTACCAAACGCTAGTCGTTGCTAGGATCACCAAGCGTAATGCACGTGCTCGAAGCGGTCATACTGAGGCACTTAACTAGGAGAGAAGGGTTGAGAGGGATTTAATAACTAATAAATCAATTAAATGATAAATAGTAAATAATAATAAATAAATTCCTAATTAGCCTATTCCATGCACTACAAGGTTTATCCAAGAAGTTCATCTTTATTGTCATACACAAACATGTGTTTAGGTACAATATTTGCTCGAATAAAGATACATTCACTTTGGAGCTCCTACTGCGGGCACATGGAAAATATTCTATCTCTGGAGGGATCAAACTACCAGAGTTTCGCTACATTCTAGGCCTAGAATTAGAAACAAGGGAGAGTCACCTCTTATTTATAGATATGACTGTGCACTACGATATTGCGTACGCGATATCGTAGGGGAAGAAGTGATATTGTGACAGATGCAATATCACATACGCAATATCGCGGCCCATGTGATATCATGTCCCATCAATGCTAATCATTGAAAATATAAAATTAACTCTAGACATTAAGAACATCAAAGATGATGTTAAAATTTCCAAGTTAGGATTAATATAGGAGATGATGCTGAATTTTGAAATTGAAACTTGTAAAGGAAGCAACCAGAAATTATTGTCATAAGTAATATAAGATAAGTTTGGGATATGTTAGAGATGATAACTAGAAAAAACATTGGTGATGATGCAAAACATCAAAAATAGGATCTTTGAAGATGACTTGAGTCATTAAAGATATAAAATGTACCTAAAACTATAACTTCTATAAAAAAAATCCAAAGTAGATACAACACCCTTGCATGTGGTGAATCTAACAAAGTGATTATTGGTGATACTTGTGTTGAAGCTTTAAGCTACTATGAGGTTGCATATCCCTAGGATTCCACATTTTGATCTTCTTGTAAGCATATTTGAACATTTATAGAATCTATGGATTTCACTAAATTTGTCCCCATTAGCTCTCCCAGCACCTACTAAGTGTTGGTGATCATTTGGGATCAAACCACCAACGTCTCCAAACAAGCTTTAGGTGTTTGTTAGTCTCTAGTAATACCAATGCCCAAATACCTCCAAATAGACTTAGTAGTATGAAAAAAACTAATCATGAGTATGTGTTTGTTTTTGCAAATATTGAGATGGTTGGGTTATGCATGAAACTATAATTGGATTTCATAAAAGAAATTCAGCTAACTTTGTCAAATACTATGAGTTGTTGAAGGTTCCTATTTTTTCTAATCAATTAGTCTATAAAGTACCTATATTACGTTACTTGTAACAAATAAAATTTTGAAAAAATATTTGAGTACAATTCTAACAATCTACTTCTAATTTTCCCTAGAGAGAAAGTTCCACAAGAAAACTAGAAATAGAGCAAGATTCAATAGACTTAGAAACAAAAAGAAAAGAAAGCAGATTTATGTAAAATCTCAAATATTTAAGCAAGATAAATTAATATGAGTTAACACTTTGCAATAAAGCTATTCCTAATTCAATAACTATGAATTATTTAAATTTTCTAAGCTCAACAAGCAATTTCATATAATCTTATTATACTACCAAAAATCACTACATAAACAACAAAGTACGAGTCTTTATTTTGGCTACTTAATATATGTCAAAGATTGCATTCAATAGAGCTTTTAAAAGATTTGACAATCTCTTGATTGAAATACCAAGTTAATACACTGTAAAAATAAAGAAGCTATTTCAGTTCCATCAAAATACCAAAGATTTTCCTAGGTTCTCAATGCTCAAGACAAGCAATTTTGTTAAGAAATTACGATTAAATTTCTCTTGAGGTTTTTCAACAACATAATCTCTTCTATGAAAAATCTTAATAGAAGTATAATATTGTGCAAAAACAGAGCTATAAAAGCAACCTAGAAAAAATCCCAAAATTAAATGCCAAACATGATACTATCTAAACTATTAGCTAAGTAACTAAAAAAATGGGAAAAAATGAACTTACAGACTTAAAAAAAAGTATCTAAATTGATAAATTAAGAAGCCATCTTACATGCCAAACATGATACTATCTAAACTATTAGCTAAGCAACTAAAATAAAATGGGAAGAAATGAACTCACAGAATTAAAATAAAGTAGCCAAATTGATAAATCAACATGCCATATTACAACCTTTAATATCCTCTTCTTGAGTTGAAGCAAAATCCTTATTATACAATGATAGTAATCCCAATGATGTTGTTGGTGCCTCTTGCATCAAGGCCTACCTATCGGCAAACGTCGTGAATACCTTGGGATTCCAAACCCTAATTGCCCTCCCTATGGAGGTCCTAATGATTTTGTCCACGTTTTTTGACATTGCCCTTTCACTCAATCTTCATGGGAGTGGGTTTCTAAAGTTTTTCCTTTGTGCAATTTTTCCCATGAGGATATCTTGTTCGGCTTTCTGGCCACCCCCTCTATTGACCTTCAGTTTCTTTGGAAAGTTATTAGGCCCCTCATTCTTTACTATATATGGAAGCGCAGATGCACTGCTCTTTTCTAGAACACTAATTCGTCCAACTCTAACCATTTAGCTATTATGGAAAAATCTCAAATTCTTCGCCTTGTGCATTTCCAAATTTTATCTCATACTTCTAAGTTAAAGTTGGATACTAATCAGTTGTTTTATTATTTGCAGCCTCGGAGCAGATACACCAACTCGTGCACTCTTCCCAATCTCGATCTGCTACATCAGAGTGTGTTATCATAATTTTGAGCATTTTTGGCTCTTTGTTGTTCTCCTGGTCTTATTAACTCGCAGTTTTTATTGATTCCCAACATAAGGTTGCTCTTTGGAATGTACTCCCACACCCTGTGAAGGATTATGTATCAAGATGTTTTTCTTCAACATCCGCATTTGTCAT